>JAPYZN010001112.1:0-33800 GCA_030522865.1 Psyttalia lounsburyi
CGGCAATATACTATTGCCGTAGTGATTTTAGAGTTTTCGAGTTTGGGAAGTATGTAATACCAATTCCCGGGCGAGAAAGGTCTAGAAGCAGTACGGCAATATACTATTTTGTCACGACGTCCGTGGGCGGTGTTTCACGGACGCGAAGCGGCCGTGAAGTAGTGCTTCACGGACTGAATTAGTGCTTCACGGCCGTGAAGTAGTGCTTCACGGACCTCGCCTTCGGCTCGGTTTGCCAAACACCACGCGAGCAAAAAACCCCATAACGCCCATCCGGCATCATATTTTGCCGTAGTGATTTTAGAGTTTTCGACGGCAAAATATTGTTTGACACACGGCTGTGAAGAACTTTTCTGCCTCATATAATTACAGAACTCGCCTTCGGCTCGTCCTGTAACCTCATCTTCGCCAGAAAAGTTCTTCACGGCCTAGTGTCAAAATATACTATTATTCATTATAGTAACTGTTGACTATCGGGGGATTGATGTTAGTATTAGCTGCTGAAGTCGTGTTTTCCGGAAATGTAACTTCGTTTGGAATGAATTTGATGAACTACTTATTGGAATATTTTTAGCCCAAGAATTTCACTAGCTACCTTAGATTCGGAGATATTGTCTGGAAACTCAGTTAAGAGGTCAAGTATAGAATCGTTTGATAACTTTCCTAGCAATTTTTCCTAGTAGTTGGTCTTCTTTGAAAGGATGATGTACCATAATAGTAGATTAGCTATATTAATCAATGAACAGACCTGTAGAGGTGATTAATGGGAAAAATTCTATGACAAAATGTGAAAATTTGACGACTATTTTTTTTTTAATGTGCTGCACGTGAAATTTTAGATTTTTGTCCAAAATGTAAATAGTTTAGGCTAGAATCTGCTCCATTTTTGTCAAAATGATAGCAAATTCTTGACTTATGAATGGATAGAACATTAAGATGTAAGTGCGAGAAATCTAGCAAGGGTCGGGGGCGGCGAAGCCCTCCAAGTGAGTTACATTGGACGTCTTGTACGTGTGGCTTATACGATTTTTTGCCATAAGTGCATAGAAAACCGTGGGAGGGGGGGGGGGTCGAGGGGGCGCAGCCCCCTGGGGGTGACAGAAGGCAATGTAGATCTTATTTCCTCGGCTATTTTAACATTATTAAATCAAAATACTAAATGCACAATGAAAACCTGTTATTGTTAGTTTTAAAAATAAAATTCTGCTAAATGAATTTATTCAACGACAATATAATGTCGGTTTGTTTATTTAAAATAAATAAATAACTTATTTCATATCAATAAACCACTTCTTCATTTCGTAAGAAAAATATAACCAAGTGAATACAACTTCACTCAGTGTGATTTTCAATTCGAATGCGTGCGTTTAACTGCAACTAACTCACGCTCATGTCCAGTATGGTATCGTGATTTATGAAAGAGTGGATTATATGTAACTTTTCACACGGAAAACACTTCACAAGAGTGGCCGTTTTCACGCACGTATGGCAGAAAAGAAGTATTGATTAAAAATGTTTTTAACAATTCAACTTTGTTTTTTTCAATGTCAATATGTTTATAATTTGTAGGATATTTTCAGATTTTTAAATAGCGTTGGAGTACATGACGACAAATAAAACAGAAAAAAACTCAATCATGAGATTGACATAATGATCTCCAATTTTACAGAATGGTTTATTGGGTGGTGAATATGTAAAAAAAGAATGTGTTTTTGAAATCCGCTGAGAACAAATCCACATTGTTTATCCGGATGGACATCTAAATTTTTTCCGCTGCATTTGGTGTTGATTTGAAATAAAAACTTAGAGCGAAAAATTCAAACAGAAATTCAAAATCAGCTCAAAAAACGAATAGACTTTTTCAATAGGAATTTAATAGAAAATCCATAAAATTTGAGAAGAAAGTTCTCTGTTGATTTTTTTTGTACGCGTACGCGGAAATTTTTGCCAAAAGAAAATTCTGCGAAATATCAATGGGCATAAGCGGATCCTCATTGACCTCCAGGCGAACGCAAATAAAGACGTGAACGTGACCCTCTCTCGTATACGATAATACATTCATGAACCACGTGGATACGTCATTCGATAGATTTTCCCGGAGAATGGCGTGATGCTCTGACATAACTCATATTCATATGCTCCAATGATAAATTCTGATTTCAATTGCAGTTTTTATGTATCGCTGTTAGAATTGCTGATTATTCTGGGATGATGGGAGGGCGGGCAACATGATTTTTTTTAATGGTCACTATCTCCTGACCATATTTATGCAAAATTGTGCTGATTACAATGTAAATAGGATTGACAACAAAGTCGTTTTATTGTGATATTATTATATCTAAATTTGTCTTTTACATTGTTAGAGCCTTACTAAGGGAGTCTGCCAACTTTTTGTCGATTACCAAAAGTATTTGACAGAAAAATCCGGTGATTTTTTTTATCAAATTCTTTCTTATATTAGAAAAAATATAGGCAGAGAACATCACACAATTTTAATTTTTTTATAAAAGGTGGAAAATTCATATCAAGAATTTTTTTTTCGAAAATCTCAATGAAGCGACTTTCTCTTTTTTCTTTTTCATTAAACATGTCGATAAAAAAACATACGCGGAAAAATTTAATGGAATTCTATTGCAAACTGCCGATAAGTTACGGAATTCGGCGAGGAAATCTTTTAACAACTAATACGAAGTTCACTAAAAATTGCATAGAACTTTCTAGGGAATTCGCTACGGATTGTTTCTTGAAATTTTTAGTTAGTGATTAAATCCAGCCAAAAAACAAGGAAAATTAATAACGAAGCATATTTATAGAATAGATTATATGAGAATCAGTTTTAAGAAATCTTAAATTTGTTTTATGAAATCTCCATAGATGCTGACTCAATTATATCATTTTTGTTCAGAAAGCACTAGATTTTGAAATTACCTCTTGAAAGTGTGAATGAATGAGCGATCATAAGAAGTAAAAGGTCCAAAGAATTACAAAACGCCGTCAGCAATTAATTGCGTCACGTGCGAGTCTTAGGAATTTCGAAAAAGGAGAGAAGGTAAATTGTCAATGACCAATTGTCATCAGATACATTATTTTTATTCTACTAGTATATTGAATCGCACTCATGTCCATCTAGACCGATCTCCATAAATAAGTTGGAATCGTATAACATTAATTTTTCAACTACGATCAAATATTGAACTTACGTCGTTGCGGTTTTGCCATTGTCGAGTCATCTGTTGAGTCATGCATTTCGAAGAGCGAAGGAATTCCAATTGAGTCGGCGAAATATTTCGATGAGTCGTTTCACTAGATGCAAATTTATCTGTAAATAACAGATTGACAAAATTGTATCTACAGAGATTTTTGGCTATTATTAATCTCGTATTGAATTAAGTTCTGCGGGAGGAGAGAACAATTTATATTCTAGACTCAACTGAATAGAGGCGTCGCCGTGTACTATATAGCATATAGTGGGGAACCTCTGAATACATAGAAAATTGTACTTTCATTTCAATTCTGTGGTGTGATGTGGTACCTAGAAGTAACTCCACGTCATTAAAAGTCACTCCAAGCGATCTAAAATTTCTCTGCGCATGGTAAGCCGAGCGAAATGAGCAAATGTAGCATTAAAATTATATTATCTACAATAGCTCGACTTTGCCCACTTTTTTATCATGGCTGGACATTCTAGAATGCAAATGGAATTAAAAAATCTTTGTATATTTCAGTTGTGGCTGAATATTACAATGATATATTCAGGCAGATGACATGAAATTGTGGACATGGTGTGTTACAGGTTAAATTTGCTCACTTTTTTGTTGCCACTAAAATTCTACAAACTAAAAAGGAATGCTACATTTTAATCAAAATCATTTTGTAGTGTGAAATGAGCAAATATTTAGGTGAATAATATTATCTAGATAAATCTATTTCGTTCCTATTTTAAGTCTTGTTAATTACCATTAAAACGAGACAAAAATGTAAATTTTTGTAGGGATTAAATAAGCTCCCTGGGTTAATTTCCTTACCATCTCAACTTATGACGAGATTGCTGGAATCCAAGGGAAATTGCGAAATTTGTATGAAAGCCGGTTGTACAGCGAAATGAGAGTATATGTCGAATATCCATCAACAGATATTATTTCATTAAAAAATGGGTAGTTTTTCTTTGACAATATATTTTGATCCACAATAAACCGCCAGAAGTTGCAAATGTTTACATTTCCAGCGGTTCAATGACTTCTCGTAGATCCCCGCAGAGGGCTACACGGGACAAAATCTGATCCTCAACATCTCTATCTCGGAACATTGACGCGAATTACGACTGAGAGGTTAACCTCAACCTGATATCCGGATGTAAATACAGAAATCGGAGGAAATAGAAATAAACGGAATAGGATATCAATTTTACCGGTGTCAGCCGTTTCTGGTAAATATTAATTGGGTCAAATTACGTTTTATATAAAGAGCCATTAATTGAATAGTCACGAGTTGAAGGATCTTAATGATTATAATGTAACAAGTAATGATATTTGAAATGTTATTTTGCTTCAGTGGTCATGGTATGCTTTAGTATGTTTATTCCAGTCATATTCTGATGAGTAATTTGTTTTGTTTAGAAGAAAGATGCGGTCCAGTATTGTATTTATGAAATGGGCTAGATCTCCGCAGAATGAAAATAAAGTGCCTTTCCAAGAGATCCTACCTATGAGATTGAGAAATCATGTCACTTCAAAGGGCTCTAACATATCTGGTAAGAGTACAGATTTACTCCGAAAATGTATTAAAAAATGGCATTCAATAGGAAAATCCTACAAATTTTGAATTTAATTATTGACTCCATTGCGTTGTGGAGTCAATGAAGTAGTTTCATGAATGAGAATTAAAATTAAAATTAAAATTAAAATTAAAATTCCTGCACATCCATTTTTCTAAATAAAAAACAAAAAATGACAAAAGATTGGACAAACGAAACTCACAACCAATTATACGGATAGCTGAAAACTTTGTTGTTTGTTAAATGTTTTTTACTATTACGTTACAATTCAATTTCTATTCCATTATTTCATGCACGAAATCCTCTCTATTATAAATATTTTATTCAGAACCTGGATGTCTCCATGAAATCACTCTGGTTTTATCCTGCCTTCTAAAAAATAACTACGAAGACAAAAGGTGTACGCAGGAGACCCAGAATTTCCAGAATTGTTACAAAACATACTTAAAGAACAAGAAATTTGGGAAAGAACAGGCGTTGAAGGGAATTCTCACTCCAGGGGTGAAAAACCTCAAGTACGGACAGATCAACCAATTATTGGCCAAGTTCCCTCACAAATAAATGACCTAATTTTCTCAAATTATTATTATTATACTGTACAGAAACTCTTGTAGAATGTGAAATACAAATCGCTAACCTACCATCTTTGTTTTTTTTAGCCTAGTGAACGAAAAGACGATAAATTGTTGTATAATCAGAAATTTTATTAAAATTTCATCAAAATTCCATTAAAAATTATTTACAAAATTCATTGGTGTCGTTCTCAGTCATCTCTCTAGTTCATTTATCACTTCTCGTACGAAAGCTAAATTTCCAAACCGTACTTTCAAAATCACAAATTGATATGGAATTGCTTAATCTACCTGAGATTATTCGGACATTTTTAATTCATTATTGTTTCTTCGAGCTTCTTGGAGTTTCTTCACAGCCAGTCTTGTTGTATATCCTGTAATACAGACAAATAAAATCATTCTCATAATTATAGATTAATTGATTTAGTGAAGATTACTATGGAGAGAACTTACGAAAAGTTACAGGATTCTCCTGCAACGTGTGCAGTTGCTTCTCAATTCTCCTTAGAACTGTATAATTTTCGTGAGATTCGTCACTGTAGGTGTAATATGAGTGTAATAAAACACCGAAACACAGAAGAAGAGCTACTCTACGGAGCCACCAAGTCAAGAAAATTACTTGAATCTTTAAAAAAAAGGATTTAATGAGTTGTGAACATCATTATATATAATTAAATGAAATTTCATAGAAAATCAGTAAATTTATTAGAAAATTCCATTCAACTCTTTGTTATTTTTGGGAAAATTCTATTTACAAAATGGCTTTCAATAGAAAAATACAATGTAATATATTCTACAGAAAGTACCAGTGGAATTTCTATTAAAATCTTTTCTATATATTTTTTCGGTTCAGTTCGGAGTAATTCCCATAGAAAACATCCCAATAGTAATAGTGAAATTCTACTCATGTTTTCTATAAGAATACGCAATAAAGCCGTAGAATTTTTAAATAAAATAAATAAATAAATTTTTTCTATAGAATTTTTTTTTAAAGATTTTTTTGGGTATAGAGAACTATAATTACTGTATCGTCCGATGAAACGCCTTTCGTATTATACTTGTACTGCACGAGCATCCTCTCGAGGATGACATTTATACTGAGAATTGTAAAAAGGGTCACTCGAGCCTCAGCTGTACGTTTCGATGAGCTGAATAGGGCGCAGATGACACATGTGACCGTGAAATATACGATTGACTGGAACCACGAGACTTCGCCAATCACCCAGTCTTGGAATGTTCGCATGTACGCGAATATTTCAAAGAGAAGTGCTTGTTGGTCTCTCGATGTTTCTCTATTTCAAAACGAAAATTAAGAGAGTTCTGCACCTATTTCCATATTTTTTCAAATTTCTTGCCAATTAATTATTGGACTAATGTGTAAAAATAAGAAACGTGTTTTCTGTTTATCATTATTCCTTGACTCGACAAGTTTCATTGTCGCGAGTACACTTTTGTAGATTTTTTTTTCTACGTGTCCACTCAAATTTACAAAACTTAAAACAAGAGCATCAAAATAACAAAGTAATGAGTCAAAAAAGGTTTAAAAATTGAAATATGGATAGAACGACTTCAAATTACGAATGAAATTGAAACAAAATTGCTGGAAAACCCTAACGAATTGGGTGGAAAATTTTCTCAAAAAATATCTTTTTAGATTACATTCTATAGGGAAATAAAATGTAATTAATTTTTCTGTAGAATATTCTCCACCTTCATTGAAAAAAATCCAAAGTTCAGTTGACGAAATTCTCCAATAGAATCAGTCAAAAAGTAATAGAAAGATCAATAGAAATCGAGGAATTTTTACAGAATTTTTCAGTTTTTATTTTTTAATAATAACACTGAATAACAATAAATATTTCTGATGAGATATTGATATCATTTTCAGGCTATAATTCCATAAAAATCTCTCTGAGTATAATAAATCTGAAGTTCGGCGAAAAAGAATATATTTCAGTAATTCTTTTGGAAATAAATTTGTTATTGAATTAAAACTATTAACCACAAAATTAAGTAACGTCTGCACACTTGTTTACCTGAAATCAGTGACCATTTCGTTGACAGTCTCCGCTGACAATTCGATTATGCCCTCGAGAGTCTTCCCCTGGTCCAACAATTTATTCTGCAATGCTAAACCCTCTTTTTGGCTCACCAGCATGGATCCTTGTATTTCAGAGGCTTCATGAAGCTGTTCCTTCATTTTCGATGATGCATCGTATAAACTGGATAAAACATTTGGATTTTTTAATGTCGAAAATCGGAGAATATGAACAAATATTGCGATGCGAACGATACCTACACTTTTATGATATTGTTGGTCTCAATCTGCCACAATTCGTGATTCAGGAAGAAACAGATGTGCGTCGTGTGAGTATAGAACTCATTATAAACTCCGAAAGCACGATCAGACATGTCGTTGATACATTTCCTGCATGCAAATAAGAAATTATTATTCTTTATTTTATATTTATTTTATTTATCCATGTATACCCTACTCGGGTTTTTACTCTCCCCCCTTCGCCACAATTGCGGGTATCATGGGCCGTCTTCCTGTCCATGATCGCATTGTACCCCAGAGGAGCTGTACGCCGTGTACAGGTTCTCCTGGTGACCAAGGGGAACCATGGAAAGCCTTGGCCGACATGGCGTCCATCAACCAAGCTTCATCGGAAAAACATTTGCCGTCGTTTTCTCTACTGATTCTTGGTGTCTAAACTCCCGTTCGAGGGTTTCCGAAAGATTAAAAATCCCATGCCCCAAGCCGGACTCGAACCCGCCCCATTCGGTTTTCGCCGTCCGCTTTAATCACTTCGGCCACCGTTGTCGGTAATAAGGAATTATTATTATTTCAGTAATATTATGTGAAATTTATGTTACAAAATTTCAAGCTATCTTATTTCCCATTAAATTTATAAAATAAATAAGTAATTGATGGTTTGAAATTGACTCTAAAAAAATAATTCTTAATTTGATAGTCGAAAAATTGTTGGGTAATAGTATTGGTAAACTGATTCACTATTCAATGTTACTTAAAATTTATGATTATTATTAATATTAAAAATTACAATCAGTGAGCGAGAAATTTCAAACTTATATTGCTTCTGAGAAGTGTCCATTTTATGGAAAAAAAAGGGCCAGTAGTTTTTCATTTCGGTTACTTAATGATCCCGGATAAAGTATTTTCTTAATAATGTAGATCGACCTATTTTTCTCTCTGTGAACAGATTCCTCCACTCGTAGTGAATAATAGATACTTTACCTCCTGTCATCCTCGGATTTATTCAAGTGACACTCGTATGTTATGTGACCGGAGTCCTCCAGGAAACAATTCGCCAGCCTCAGAGCGAGCAGTGAATGCTCATGATCGGTCAATTTATCGCAATTATTTTTTAACACTTTTAGGGCATTGTGCCAGCAAGCTCCGTGTGTTGATAAATGCGATTTTTCTAGGACAAAATTGGTATTCATTATTGCTTTATAATAATCTGATGGAATGTCTCTCTCAAACTTTTCCAATTCTATTATTTATTATCATTTATTTATTGTCTCTCACAATATCATATTACTTTCGTAGGACAAACAGGCTTTTTAAATTTTGTAAAAAGGAAAGTCTAAAGACGCTTCCAGTTGAAATTGTCATCAATTTTTAGTTCCCCCGAAATTTGATTAAAAAATCATTATTTGAAATTGATTATTTAATGGGAGAAACAATGGAAATGTTTCAGTTCAATTTCGGTTCAATTAAAACCGAAAAATTCGGGTACCGATACGATTTAATGGTCAATTATTTCAAAACTCATATAAGAGAGACAATTGTTCTCTTTCACTTATTAAAACAAATTGAGTAGAAATGGAATAGAATTGTCTATTGAATTCGCTGAAAAACTGTGCTGGATCTCTAGTTAACCTTTCACTTGAAATTGTCGATGAAAAATATTCTAAAAAATTCTACATATCTTTTCTCCATAAAAAGAGGACTGAAAAGGAAGGAAAAAATAGAGAAGTCATGTCAAGAAAACTCTACATAGAACCTTCAAAAGAAAAATTTGTATAAAAAGCTGTGTTTTTTTTTCTTTTTAACCCCACTTAATGTATTCAATATTTTCCATTGCCCATCTTCAATTTAAAAACCGAGCTAAAAAGTCTGTAAAGACTAATTAATCTTTCAATTGAAGTTCCAAAAAATTTTCAATCAATGCGTCTATACGAGTCTATACAAGAAGACAGTCAAAATGGAGCAGCTCCAAAAATTCATTATCCGCAAAATGAAATTCAGCAAATATTTGAAAATTGGAAAATCCAAGAATAAAACTTCAAAATGAGACCAAATTCACTCAAATGGCATCGTTCACTCCTAAAATATTGAGTATAAAAAAAATTAATTCTGCTCCATTTCGTCAAATACATTTCCATTTATATTTCACTGACCTATTAACGAATTGTATTGTCTCTCTCCTAAATCCCTCAGAAGGACACCTCCCTCGAACCCTAAACTCGTACTCCACAGGCAGAATAGAATAAACAATCGCGTCATTGCAATTCAAAAATGTTTACAAACAGAAGAAATAGAGGAGGTTAGACAAACTACCGGCCAATGAGGATTATCGTTGTCGTTATTATTATTTAGGTTGGATTCCCACGAAAGTTGACTAGAATTCCCGCGATTTTGGTCGAAATGGCGGGTTGTCTAGGGTCCCTAGCCTCTCTATATCTCCTTACCATGATGTAGCAAGTGAAAATGACCGGGCGATCGATTTCAAAATAATTTGTAAAAATTAAATGTGGCAATTTTTCCAACGCAGAGAACAGGTACACAAGGAATTGAATCAATCTGCAATTATTCTCCGGATGATGTTTAAACATTTTTCATTTCTTGAGGTCGGTATTTACCCAGAAGAATTAAAAGACTTTAACCACTAGTGACAACTCTCGAACAGCCCCATAATTTAATGATTAGTCAATTTTCCGACAATTGACGGTCAGCAAAATCATTTTCAACTCGATATCTGCCCGTATTTCAGCATTACAAAAACGGAATTTTCTTGATTAAGTGAAACGCTACTTTCCGAATCATTTTGGGTATTGATATTTTTTTGGGGTCCTTGTATCCAAAATTCACTTTTTGAAATCCCAACGGGTGTGGAACGGTGGTTTGTGCACTCTGTTGAAGAAAATTTCAATGACAGACGCCACGCGCTCCTTCTTCTTGATTTATCGACGTCGTACAATTCTTTAATAAATTTCTGAAATAAATATGTATGCATATGAAGTGAGTTCAGATTACTTTAGAATTTTATTAAATTATTGAACAATCAAATATCATTTGATACATGTCCAGAAAAGTGCTCTCTTTCCACGGGAAGCAAAATAGAGGATCCTTACCCACGTGATATCGTCCTTACCTTTGGCTCGAGTGATAATTCTATAAGTTAGCGAAATTTCGTTAGTTTATCACCCTTAGTGAAAAATATACTGATTTTGGCCCGTAGGATATGCACTTTTTACATGCCAAAACACTTTTCCACATGCGTCAAAAAATATTATCTCCACACGACGTGAGTATAGTCTAGGAATCTTTTTTCACGTAGTAGCGAGGCGTCAAACAAATCAGGATTTACTTTACACGCGATCAAGCAAAGTTTCTTATAGTATATTTTGATATCTTTACGAAAAAGTGTTTTTGGGCTCGTGGGAGGTTTATGGCACGAGCCGAAGGCGAGTAATATAAACCCACAAGTCTAAAAAACCCAATTCCCCCGAATATCGAACTATATTTTTTGACACAGCATGCGTGAAGCGTGGGTTTGCGCACGCAAAGCGTGCGTAAAATCTCATTTTACACAAGTGTGCGTCCAAAAAAATCATTTTACGCACGACCTCTGAGCTTTTTACATGTTGTACACAAAACAACCGTTTTACGCACCCTATGTGGTTTTGTATAACAAATTTGTGACCCAGGGCTCGAAAAATTTCATGACTCACTGGAGCCCGAAAGTCATGATTTTCCGGTCAAGATGAACGTGTTATATTTTTTAACACACCCGCAAAGGAAAATTCGTATTATGCTTGTAGATGAGCTCGAGGAAATTAAGTATTCCCCACTCGAGAGTGAAAAGTTATGCCCAATATGCACTGTTTTCAGTTGTTTCAAAAAATCACACGTAATAGTATATTTCGATACGATTGCGGAAAAGTGCTTTTAGGTTCGTGGGAAGTTTATTGCACAAGCCGAAAGCGAGTGATTTAATCCCATGAGTCTAAAAACACTATTTTTACACAGTGTGTACGAAATCACGATTTGCGCACGCGAAGCGTGCGTAAATTCTCGGTTTACACACAGGGCGTGAAAAAAAAATTAGAGCTCCCCAACTCGAAAATTTGCCTTTCCCTCAGTCCCTTACAAAATGACCGTCATTATTCCCTCGCACTTGCCACCCCCAACAAAGCTATCCCCTCTAGTGACTACCCACTCAATGCCTCACCGCGTTGAGAATTAAAATGGCTACTATGTATCGGCCATGATGGCGTTGAAGCACAGGGATAGTCTAACGCAAACATGTACTCGCAGTGAAATAAAACAATTGTACCTAGTGCATGAGTGTTAAGGGTGTATCAATAATGATAATCATTGTACAACGATGAGACCTTGATAAATACCATCGTGGTGGGTGTTGTGGGGCCTTTTGTGGGACCCCGATACGAGCCCCACGTTGAATAAGAAAAAATAAAAAGAAACACAAGACGGAGGGATTCAGTGAAGCCGAGAGAGAGAGAAAGAGAGAGAGAGAGCGCGAGAGAGAAAGAAAGAGGATAAGAGCGAGAGAAATATACTCGAAATTGCAGTGAGTGTGAGAGTGACATTCACTACATACAAGTACGCCCAGAGTCTCTTGGCAGTCGTGCATACACAATACATATTATACATGATAATACATAGGTTGTACATATATAAAATTTCCATGTATACATGTGCACACCATCAACACATGGACTTGTGACCAGTGATTATGTACACTGTGTGCATGCATATACGTACATACATGTGTAATATATATTTATTGTGTACATAATTCAAAATTTTATGATAAATATCTGCTGTTGTTGTAGAGCATTTGCTCTACATGACGATCCAAGTGCAGACACATTCCCCACGAGAACTCTGAATATTTTTCCTTTTCATTCGTAAATACGACCGAGTGAGTGAGTGTTTTTTTTGGTCAACCCTCGTCCAGTGAGTGAACACATGGGGAGTTTGTGAATAAATAGACGTGATTTTTATACTTCTGTTTGGTTCTCTAGTGAAGATAATCGAGAGTCTCGTGATATTCTCGAGACTTGTGAGACAGTGATTTTGAGGTTATGTGACACATTTTTTTCGGATGGAGAATGTGGTTATTCAAGTGAGCTATCGATTCGAGGGAAGTTAGAGTGAATATTCGGAACATCTGGGATTATATGGGGTGGAAGAGTGTTTTCTGAGGGGTTTTTATCAACAACAACTGAAAATGAGCAAACTGTCATTCAGGGCTAGGGCCCTGGACGCCTCCAAGCCCATGCCTATTTACATGGCTGAAGAGTTGCCCGATCTACCAGATTACTCGGCAATTAATCGGGCTGTTCCACAAATGCCCAGTGGCATGACTAAGGAGGAAGAATGCGTGAGTTTTTGGTTTGTTGGGGGGGTCTGGGGATCATTGAACAGCAGGCATGCTAGCATGTTTTTACAATCGTCCGCCATTTTGGAATTGTGCATGATCGGGGGGGATTTGTAAACATAAGAGTTTGGGGGTCTGGGGGGCTTTCTCGGCCAGGAGGCCGCGGGGGTGAGCATTATTTGGGGGGGATTTTGGAGAGATTTTGTTTTGGTCAGTTCATTGTGGTGAGACGATTTTGGAGGGCTTTTCGGAGTTTCTTCGGTGATGATGTTGATCAGAGGAGTGATCCAGTTTTGGATTTTACATTTTTTTGATTATGTTTATGTCATCAAAGAATTGATATATTTTTTTTGTTAGGAGTTCCTGGGAGGGAGGGAGAAATTCAGTGGCAGACATTCCTTTTGGACTTGTGCATTGTCTGAAAGGATTCGTTATCATACACGGGAAATGAAGCTGGGTTTTTTTTTGGGGGGGATTGATGTTTCATTATTTCTTTGATGATCACGATGATGATCAGAGGAAATGATCCAACTTTGGATTTATCAAAAATTGTCCGGTATGAGGAATTGTTTACATTAGCAAAATATCGATAAACTTCTTCATAGCATTTTTAATGTTAGGAATTATTGAGAGAAGAGAGACTATTCTTCGTTGCAGACATGTTTTTTGTGGGAGTCGGTCCTTTTGGACCAATTGAGGTATTTTGGAGTTGTTATGATGGGCATGTTCTGGGGAATTTGTAGATATAAGAGTTGCTGAGTATGAAGACATGCCGTAGGAATTAATTGGCTTGAGACGATTCTGCACTTTTACTGTTGTTTTTTTTTTGTAATGATGGTGATTAGTATTTTTTTTATACTGAGGATTATTAAGCGAGGAAGGAAAGTTCTCCGTTGGCATTGTCTAGTAGGATTTTCATTCTAAATAACGATCAGGCTTTCTCAATGTTTTCATTAAAGAATTCCTTGATGATTCATATTTTGCGGCTTGAGGCTTGAAATTCATCAATAAAGATGAATAATGCTTTACAATTCAGTTGCGCTCATGAGTGTTTACATTACTGGAGCATCAGAAATTGTTTACGTTTGAGATATGAATTAATACCTTTACGTGTCCTCTTCTCATTTCATCGATTGGTTCGTTGCGAAAATCTTGTGTAAATATATCAGGGGCATGATGGATGAATTATTCTTGAGATTAAATGAGCTGCATTAACATTTAAATTTGAAATTCAGCTATTTTTCAAAAGTCAAATAAAAGGACTAATCGTAGAATTGCGGTATGCAAAATGGCTATTTGGTCATTGCTTTATTCTATTTGTTAATCATTTTTCATGATTTTTTACAGTCCATTTGACTGCAAATCCATTAATAGAAACTTTTCATGTTCTCAGTGAGGAAATTATTAAGGTTTTCAAACTGAAGATATTGATAATTCTAATTAAATGGGAAATCGAGAAGCATGCTAGGCTTGCGGTGTTTTAAAATTTTTTGTCCTACTTCAATGCAAAACTAAGAAATTAATCGAGTACCTTGCCACCGTAGGAGCATCATCTTCAACGGGCAATATGCGCGGGATTAATAATCCCCACCCCAGAGGTCACCGACTTGATGGATGTGGAGGCATACGACAAAATTTACCCGGCTGATTACAAATTACCTAGACAGTTGATTCACATGCAACGTAAGCGAATTTCAATTCTTAAAATCATGGATGTATTTTTTTCTTGACTGTAAAATTCAATCTCCACATCTTACAATAATTAATTGTCTTCATAATTCATTTTTTCGTAGAATTTCTAGAAACCAGTTGATCAATAAACATTTTTCTCCAAATTTTTTCCTCATTTTATTGGTTTTTGAGATCAATCGACAATTATTCTGTATCGAATCATCAAATTAGTAAAATACTTTTTGATTTAATGATTTACATTCTCATTTCTTTCAATGATCTTTTATAATTGAGAGAATTTCAACAAAAATGGTAGAGGATAGGATGCATGTCGGTAATTAATTTGGAAATTGATATTTTTTTTTATCTTTAGCAAAAAATTAAATGTCGTCGACTATGGAGGGAAAAAATTTTTACATCTTTTTCAATTCAACTATACACAAGATTTATTATTTGACTGCGGATGCAAAATAATATTTAAGCATTTATATAATTCGATTGCATTTGAAAAATTATATTTGCATATAGTATTGAAATACTGGAAGAATTGAGATATATCAGAAAAAAATGGGCGCGAACAGAATCGATGCATAGGATGCAACTAACTAACGATACTTGACGTTTTACAGCATTTGCAATGGAACAAGATATCCCAGACTACGATATGGACTCCGAGGATGAGAAATGGGTCGGAGTTCAAAGTAGGAAAATGGATCTCACCCCGCTGCAATTCGAGGAGATGATGGACCGACTGGAGAAGAGTTCTGGCCAGAATGTTGTCACCCTCAACGAGGCCAAGGCGTTATTAAAGGAGGATGACGATCTGATAATTGCTGTATTCGATTATTGGCTGAACAAACGTCTGAAAACGGTAAATCCATCTGCCCTACAACAATCGAAGGCTGTAAAATGTAATTATTTGTCCCCCTCTGATAATTGTTTTTTTCAATTCTCCCTCAGCAACATCCCCTACTACTGACGGTAAAAACTGATCATCGCTTGGGATCAGCCGCCAATAATCCTTATTTAGCGTTCAGACGAATAACCGAGAAAATGCAAACGAGAAAGAATCGTAAAAACGACGAGACGAGTTATGAAAAAATGCTCAAACTACGAAGGGATCTCAGTCGAGCTGTCACTCTTCTCGAATTGGTCAAGAGAAGAGAGAAAACGAAACGTGAACATTTACATTTGACTATTGAAGTTTATGAGAAGAGGTAAATCCATTCATATCTCGTCTATCTTTAACTTTAGTTATTTGTTATTATGAACAGTTAAAATTCTGTTTTCATTCATCTTCGACATCACAATAGCATGCTCATGTAAACTATTCACAAATATTGTGATAACTTTGAACTATAGCAATTTAAAATAGGTCGTTTATGGAACTTTTGAAATTCATTCATTTGTCATCTACTTTTTACTTTATTTATTTGCTATTATGAACAGTTAAAATTCAGCTTTCATTCATCTTCGACATCACAATAGTGTGCTCGTGTAAACTATTCAGAAATACTGTGATAACTTGGAACTATAACAATTAAAAATACGTCGTTTATGGAACTTTTGCGAAGCTATGCGATGACCATTAAAGTATTTGTATCTAATTAAAAATAGTATAAAAATTGTATCGTATAACAAAATAGAAATCGAGTGACTTTATTGTTAAACAATTTCTTGTGAAATTTTTTGTAATTCGTGGGGCTAAATTTTTCAGGTATCAAGCGGAAGACTTCAGCGGTCAAATACTCTCAGACGTCTCTGCATTGAAAACGACAAGACCGGCATTCGCACCTCTGTTTACTAATCAATTTGGTGTTCATCAGAATTGGGCGAACAAACTCTCGAACAAGGTAACTAACTTTATTAACAAACAATTTGAACATTATAAATAGACAAATTACCTTGTATTTTTTTAATTGATATTTTTGGATGGATGAATGAAAGGCTCTCTCCATTAGATGATATAGTCGAGAAATTTCCTGGAACATAAAATAATCTGAAACAACTTTCAGGAGGACGGTTTACCTCGAAAGGAGAAAAGACAGTATAAAAAGAGAAAACACAAAGTAGATGGGAGAGCTGGTGGGCTTGATGAGAGTGGTGTACGAATTGGTTCAGGCACTGGTAGCAGTAGGAGTACGAGGACCAGTGTGATCGGTAGTGGGCTGGACCCGCTCGCTAGCTCGGATGAGGACAGCCCTTTTCCGCACACACAAATGTCGATGGCATCGGATCGCGATGAGGATGATAACACGGAAGAAGGGCTTTTTGCCTTTCGACGAAATCGATATTCCACTTACCTTCCAGTAAGATATACTTCACACGCACAACTTACGTTTATTATATAAATTATTTTGATGGGACAAAATTATTATCTTCTGTCATATTCGTAACTTATAAATCAGTTGATTAGGAAATTCTGTCCGCTCTCATCACAAAAGAGAATAATTTTAATGACGAATTGCTTCCAAATTTACAATTCCATTCAAGATCTCAATTTTTTTTTTTCAATTAATTATTTCATTATATAATTTCCTTATCGAGGTTTAAGGTTCATGAATTGAAATATGGATTTTACTGGAGCAATAAGTATTTTAATTATTTTTTAATTACTACTTGTACGTATTTCTTTCTCATCTGTTGATATTTATTGACCTCTACAAAGCCTCAAAAATACTAGTCATTTTTCGAACAACTGTATTTTTTTTCCTAATTACTCTGAAAACATATTTGTTATTAAAAAAAAAATACTGCAATCGTATGTTTTTTATGTGCAGCCTGTATCGAATGGTTTCGGCAATTGGCCCTGGTGTGAGAAAACAGAGGGTGGTGCAGCTAATAAAAAATACAGATTTGCACTCACCAGCATTAGTAAACCTAGTCCGAGGTGTATAGGCCTTGCGAGGCGGAGGCTAGGCCGTGGGGGAAGAGTTATCCTAGATCGCTATTCCAGCAGTATGGATGATATATGGTCATCGTTAGATTTTACAATTCACCAGTCACAACACGATATACCTGTGGATCCTCTAGTGACGGCAGCCGGTACAACAACTACCATCAAGAAGGAGCCGTAAGCATTAATAGAACTTAGCAGGGATACTACTGAAATTTGAGAATCCTGAAAATGAAAATTGCCCTCCGTCATATTTCTTTTCCATGTCTAGGAGAATTTAAATAAATCGAGACAACCGAATTTGTCGTTAAAAATAGTAGGGAAAAAGAAACAGATTATCTAGAAATTTATAAACAATATCCAAATTTTAATCCGATGATTTTGAATTCTATCTTTATTGAAAATTGAAAAAAAATCGGAAAATACGAGAAAATCGAAATCGGTACTCCATTGATTGTAATGTAGAATTTTCAAAGCTGGTATACTATAATTTTTAATGTATACATTTGAAGACATACTTAGAAAAAAAACTACTTTTAATAAAAATCAGTTACTTGCTGCATGGAAATATTCTCTGGTCAATTGAAAAAAGGTGAAAATTGAGGATAAATTATTTGGGTCGCAGACGGAGGAACAAAAATCTTTCAACAAATTACGAATTCAAAGATATGAATTGAGCTTGAACGATGTGTTTTTTTGCAAGGTACTACATAATAAAAGTCCTGATGTAAATAAAAAAAAAAACACGCATATACCGCAAGTTACATAGAGTTATGGGAAGGACTTCTCGCATAGCAAGAGAATCTGATCCTATTGAAATACTTTCTTCTCTTGCTCTGATTAAGGCCTGCGTGTAATAATTCGTAACATCGAAGTCGTCGGGATCAATTACAAGAACAATAATTACTAAATCATAAGCAAACGTAATTTCAGACCACAGTCCGTGATTTCTACAGGTCGAAAATTTTGCCTGCTCAAGTTTGGATCATTATTTCACGAATAATCCGTGACGGCGATTTCGAGGTGATAAGTCATTATACCCGGCCCTTAATCGCCGGGTGTACTCCGTGCGGAACGTTATCTAGATTGTTTTTGTTTTGAATTTTTTCATCTACAAAAGCGTATCTTTGGAAGCTCATCTTTTATATTCAGTAGTTTATTCCCCAAGAATTATAGATATATATTTGAAAAAAATTAGAGAAAATTAGGAACATTTTCAAAGAGCCTTTTTGAGAAATATTGAGAAATAATTGGGTAGACGGTAAATTAAAAAATTACTATGGCAAATGATGTCTAACCGTCGCTAAAATGGGGAGAAGGGATGCTAAAATGCGAAATCTTGCAATCCTCCGCACGTAGGGCATTAGTCGAAAATTATTTTAAAAACATTTTTGAATATTTTCTGTCTTCTCTAAATTACTTCTTATGCTGGAATAAGAAGTACTCGCGACGAAAATTGGATGAAAAATTGCAATGCTCATGATCTCAATTGTTCCACCCTGTTATTTAACATTTTTTATTTTACCCTCTACTCACTTATTTCTTAATATCCCTAATTTTCTTTATTTTTCCTGTCCTCACGTATACCCTTTCGGGTCTTTACGTATTCACCCTTCCCACCCCCCGAAGGAAAAACCTCACCCTGAGGGGAAAACCTTGGCCAGGTACAGTCGTCCCTTTTACGAGACTACCGCTCGCTAGTGAATCGTGAGATCAGTGCTACAAATGTTTACAAATTTTGGCTGCCGGTGACGGGAAGCGAACCGGGGTCATTGGCATGCCAGTCTAGCACTCTAACCGCACGGCCACTACCGTCGTAATTTTCTTTATTAGTTTTTTTTAAATTTAAATTCATAATCCTTGGAAATCTATCTAATTACAAAAAATTAGTTTCCAAATAGTCGCTTTTGCAGATAAAATTTCAAAACAAGATCAATCTAGATAACGGTCGGCAAGGGGTACACCCGGGTCATAAATTATTTATCAACAGAGTTCATCACTTCAATAATTATCAAGAGAATATTTTTTGTCTTATAGTATACAAGCTCACTCCTCATGTTAGGAAAGCTACTTTTTTGTGTGGACAAAAATTTTTTTATTAAATACCATTTGCCGTATAATTTCTCCTGAGGAATCCGATTTTTATGTAATGAGTTCAAGGAAGTTATCATAAATTTATGATTAGTGAATCTATCGAGGTAGTCCAATTTGTTCTATAAATGCAAACACTTAGAGAAATAATTATTTTTCCAGATTACACTTTCGACCAAAAACCCCAGAATGTGATTACCACGCATCAGAAGCGCTCCAAACCTCGCCAAGTGTGACGGCCAGCAGTACCGAAGAATCGGACAACGAGTTAGAGCCAGATTCGCGCACAACCTCACAACTCTACCAATTTCCCCAGGAAGCGACCTCCATATGCGTTGACTTCGAGTCAGATAGACCCGGCGACGAGTCGCCCTTTACCACCGAATTTAATGTCTCCGATTACTTCGCGGTCGATACCCTATCAGAATTTGATCTTGGTCTGTCGTCATCAGCGACCGACGATCATCATCAATTTGGCAGTTCGCGCTTCCACGTGACCCAATTGACAGACAATCTCGTCACCTGTCGCGGTAATAATCCGTGCAGTGTTAGTAGTGCAACTGTAAATACCAATCTCCCAATAGTGACTACAACATGTACCCCATCATTATCGATACTATCATCGTCAGTATCTCCAGCAATATCGTCATCCATCACTACCTCAATTGCCAATCCTTCCACATCGACAGTTATATCGCCAGTCATAAATAGTACACATCAATTTGTCGACAATGGTAACTACCAGCAGTGCAAGAATCAGAGACAATCGTTGTCACGAAGTGGTAATACATCGGTATTGAGTAAGTCAGTGGTTGGAGGGGCTAGAAGTAGTGGTAGTGTGGACATAACCGGACTAACGAACTTTGGAAATGGACATCAGAATGGTCCGTCCAGTCATTTACATGGAACAAGTGTTATTCTTCAGAACAGTGGGGGGTACAGTGGACATAGTCAAGGGGCGTTGTTGTTACCCCAGAAGCATCCCACTGGGGGACTCATACCGGGCTTCATTGGCCCCAACAAATTGGCCAGCCTTACTAGGCAACAACAGCATCAGGTGCAGCAGGCTGGCAGCATTCAAGGACAACAGCTGACGAAGGCTAAGGACATTACGCTTAATAGTAATAATAGGTAAATATTGTTTTGTTTTTCTTTTCCCGATTTGAGTGGTAACAGAAAGCGTTGTAAAATTTTGAACAAATTTCCTGCCAAAAGTTATGGATGTTTTTTCTTTAATAGAAGCACATTAACCTCGAGGAGAATATACTTGAAGCCCAATGTGCTTTGACGTCGAAAAATATTTAAAACGTTGAGCAGAGCATTTACTTAAAAATTTCAGGGAAACCCTGACTTTCTATGACTCCTCAAGCCTTTGATAGGGAATGCAAAGAAATAGTTTGTATTTTTTCTCTATGGCAAACAAAAGATAAGGTGCATGAAAAATCCCCATTTTTTAATAACGTTTATTTGTTAATTAACTAAAGATTTCAGGAAATGTTCAAAACAAATTAGTTGAACAATATTGAAAAGCGGAGACCTAGTTTTAGGAGTCGAAAAAAATTGAAGTATTACGATTTTTAACCAAAAAAGTGGAAAAAAAAGTATGATGTGATGTAAATTTTTTCTCCACAGTGGAATTACTTTCAAGCTTTAATTGGAGACTTCCAACAAATTGGACGTGTCATTTCTAGTCTGAAATTTAGATTTTTAAGTTATTTTTAAGAGTTATGCAAATTAACTTGAAACCATTAAAAGTGTGAATTTGAGATTTCTCAAAATTTCAATAACAGACATTTGAGAGTTTAAATAGAGATTTATTGTTTCTGGGACGATCAAATTGAGATTTCACAACTGAAATTGTGATTTTTTTAGCTTGCTATGGAATTTCTTCTCAATTTATTCATCACGACTTTTTTTACATGCATTTTTTAGACCAAATAAAAAAAATCCTCGATGTGTTTCTTTCATTCAAAAGTAAAAAAAAAATGGTCTTGTTAGTTTTCCGATATTTTCGCTAACGCATAGGAGTTAAAGAGTGTTTCCGCCTGTCAACAGCCATATGACCCTCAGATGAAATTCATGGAATGTGGAATCCCGATAAATGGAATGAATTAATAATCGGCACTTCCATTTTACAGTGAAGGACTGGATATGGAAGTAGATGGTGTTGAAGGATCATCGTGTGATACAAATTCACAGCAGCAGCAACTAGTGCGAACTAATAAGACAAATTCACTAGCAATGGAAGTGACATGATGCCTGTTGTTAAAACCCCCATCAAATATTTTACGTTACAACTGGGGGCTTCGCTCATCAATTTCACCACAATTTCAAGTAAGAGGCAAGGAAAATGCCTTTCCAATGACTCTTCAACAATCTCTCATTCGTCATTTTTTTTATCTGTGAATAAAAAAACAAAGCTGAATGATCATTGAGTTGACAAAGTGCGGGCTACGCTTATTTTTTATGTGAAATATTCGTTTAATGAAGCCAAAATTTCTCCTCTTGGGGGAATCAATAATTGGATAAAATTGCATTCATCTAGAGAAACGTGAACAAAATAAACAGTTTATTTCAAATTCAAATTTATGGTGAATAATATTCTCCTGTTCCCGATGATGTGTAATAGTCAAATGTAGGTAAAAATTTTGTGAGTCGATGACAGTTTGAACTCATTGGAAATTCTTCAAATTAACTTTAATATTGAGTAACATTTATTGCTCAATCTATTGGGGAAAATATATGACTTAAAAGGATGCAGAAAATTTTCATCATTAAAAGTAAATAAAAGTTGTCAATATATCTTCATGTACATCGATACCAGATAATTTACAAATTCGAGATTTAATAATGAAAAATGAAAATAACAAATCGTAACCAAATTGAATTTTTGTTCAGCTCAAAAGTACTCGCTCTTGGAAGTATTAACTCATTTAGTGAACAAATTTCTCAGTTTTATCGTATATCACGAATGATAAAATAGAAAAAAACAATGAAATATTAAAAATCCTTAAATTCGAAGAGAACCGGAAACTCCATTAAAACAAAATGAATAGACAATTTCTATGATGACCATGTAACACTGAATGATTCTGCAGTGAGGAAGATGTAAAAATGAATGGCTAGGGTTGCCGGTAAAAATAGGAGTGGATGAATAGATATATTCATTTGAACAATTTCAACTAAACATATAAATGAGAGAAAAACTACAAATATAAATGATAATAAGAGAAATTTTGTAAATACAAAAATAATTACGCTTACTGTATCTTTTAATTTAAGGCGATTAATTAAATCAATGTAATTAAATGTTGTTGTGGTAGGTGCGCAGTGATGTGTAAAAAAATATGACTAATTGAAAGATAGAAGAAGAATAACACGGAAGAAACTAATTGAAACAAAAATCACAGGGAGAATAATAAATAAATTTGATCCTGACACTGAGAGAGAGTCATTGTTTTTCGTTGTATTGATTGTCCTCATCACGTCTCTGGTGACTTCTGCTGGTATTATCTAGTGTTTTGAGGAGACTATGAAGGAAGGAAAAGTCAAATGAGTTAAGGTATTACGTGAGCCTCGCGAGCTCAAAGACTTCCCGTTTGTTGTAGTCATCTGAAAGTGCATTGTCATCCATATTCTGAAATTTTATGGGCAATTTTATGAAATTTTATTGCCTCTAGTATCCGAGAAATCCTGTAACGAAAGTGATCGCGAGTTGACCTCCTTGATGGTCCACAGTCTACGGAAGCTGACAAATAATTTCCCATTGCAAGTTCCTACTGAGAGCCTAAATTTCTTCAGGAATTGAATGCAACTGGATTTAGATCGCTTACACAATTGTTGCCGAGGAATTCTCAAAAAAAAAAATAATAACAATTGGAGACAATAGGCGCGTCATACTTTACCAATCTCTTAATGTATTTAATGAGAATATTAATAGCTGTGGCAGACAATAAGGGATCACTATGTCGTCAGAGGATGAAATAGTTTTGTGACGAATGCAACTTAAGGGCCTTAAGTAGCAGTCAAGAATTATAATTACATCGTCTGACCTACAATATTTTTCGTCACTGCGAGAATTTATTTTTTGGAGAGATGTTTTAACTTATATGCAAAAACTCCTGCTTCAAAAATTGCCAAGAAAAAGAAATTAAAAATTGAAGTTAATTCGACCTAGGACTAATATCTGGCATTGAGAAAAAAAAGGTTTATGAATTTTGTAGTCGTCCGAAAAATGAGAAGCAATTACTAAAGTTCTGAAACAATTTGAACTTGCTTTCTATGTATTTTATTTTAGAACTGTAGGAAACATTTGTACAGCAAGAAAACGGCTTCTCAAAATACGTCCAATGATTTTTGCATTTCAAAAAGAAATTATCTTTGTCTTTGAAACCAGTACGTTTTTGTGCTCTCGGTGTGAGATCATATTTTCTCAAAAAAAATATCAATAGTAATTCTTCCTTTTTTATATTCGCAATTTTTTATGGTAGGACAGAGGGGTTAATGGATGGAAAGGATTGTTGGATCGGTGAGAATTCCTTCTCAATATATGTAGTCCACAAATAACTGAAGAAAAACCGACGGCAGTGGCTGTGTGGTTAAAGTGCTCGACTAGTATGCCAATGATTCGGGTTCGCTTCCCGTCACCGGCGGTCAAAAACTGTAAAAACTGTTTGTAGCACTCTGATCTCACGATTCACTGCCGAGCGGTAGTCTCCTAAAAAACGGACGACTGTACCTGGCCAAGGTTTTGCCCGCAGGGTGAGGTTTTTCCTTGATCCTTGGCGAATGCAGTACAGCGGGGCCGGGGGTGGGAAGGGTACATACATAAAAGCCCGAGAGGCGATACGTGAGGACAGGAAATTTTAAAAATTAACTGAAGAAAAAATTGAGATATTCTCGGACCGGGATCCGCCTTAGAGTCCTAAATATTCATAAAAGAATAACGAATAGTCCAATCGACCTGTGTTGTTTTAGCCCTTGGCATGTAAAGTATTGCTAAAATTTTAATAGTGCTCATGTCAAAATTGCATTCATTAAAAATTTGATAGGAAGCTGTGAATATATTATGACTTTTACAGTGAGCTTTGTGAGTTGGAATCCCAGACGGAAACATCAGCATTTTTTTCCATCAAATTCTGATTCTATTGACAATTTTATTTTTTTCTACATAATTTTTTTAATTATTCTCAGTGGATTCTCATCTATTATATCTGCAGCGACGTGGTAAAACGAGATAAGGGCATTTTACATATTTTTTCAAAACCCGTATTATCTTAGTAAGCAATAATGTTAGGAGAAATTATGAGAAGAAATTTTTGTTGCAAAATTGAGCAGCTACCAAAATGAGCTTCAATTTTTACAGCCGTTGGGAATTAGGTAGGGAGGATGCGTTCCATCTTTTTAAGGCCCGGATGGAGGGATTAATGGGTGGAAAGGATTTGGGATAGGTGGGATTTCCTTCTCAATATATTTAGTCCATAAATAACTGCAAAAAAAATTCAGATATTCAGATCTTGTGACATGATCTCCTAAAACCACTTCTTACTGAGATATTCGCGACAGAAAAGGAACGTAGAATCTAAGGTCGAGTTCAACATAAATCCAATAGAATTGTCCAGTAATTTTTTTCGTGCGTAGTAATTTCCAAATTTCTAATTACAATCAAACTTAATACAATAATGGGATTTTTGATCTATTATCATTCGTAATATAAATCTTATTCCTGAATAAAATTTCTCTTGAATATTTTCATTAAAATCTAACCACATTTAATTAGTTCAATGAAAACAATAGATTCTCGCAGAATTTTTTAGAATAAATATTACAAACATACTTTCAATGCTGAAATTAATCTAAGGACATAACAATCTTTTCAAAGCTTACTCTAGCATTTCCCGCAATATGAGTTGTTTTACAATTATCGCTCCTATTCGGATTTTTTAGGTTCTCATTAGCTACACCGATGACAATATGAGAATTGGATACCTCCACCCTTTCAAATTGAGGCATCAGTCTATGGTCCCCACCACTCACTCCGAAGACGATTTTTATACAGTCACCAGTTATGGTTCAGTGGGGACACGGTTATGGTTCAGTCTGCATAACTTTTAACATCAAACGAAGGAGTGGGGGTAAGGCGATCATACGCAAAATGGAGGTGGTGGGGGTAACATTTCATGTTAAAAGTTATGCTGATTTCAGTATACCAATGGCAATTACGTCGAGTGAGGGTCCTTAGCGATGTAATAGTACATTATGTCACCAGGCGATGAAAGTATTATCTGACGAATGTGGCTTTATAATCCGAGCCGAAGGCGAGGATTATAATCACATGAGTCACCGCGATCTAACCGAACGCAGTGAGGTTAGAATCGCGGATTTTCGGGCGCCAGGGACGAAAAAACTTATTATTATGTTGACTTCAGTTTATAATCCCACTTTTATGAGGCTAGGGCTATAAACGGACCCCCTCCCTTCCATTGAGCTGCCCGTTAAAACCTGTCGCTGGAGTTATCGACGCATAAGAACCCATCAAACAATCACCGTTTTCACTGTTCCGCTCTCCCATTGGCCAATTCCCGCCGACCCTCGCGACGATTCGCTGCTGTCTACTGACTTGGACCAATTGGAAATTGCCAAATACCCGAAACAACCATTGAAAATTTTCTGTCTTCCTTGAGGCCCTCGCATGCCCCGCATGACCACTTCACATCACATCAGTGATGTTGTTGACGTCCATCCTATCGTGATCATTCCGATAATATCTTTTTAGTGATAATAGTATTGGAGAAACCGATAAAGCGCGAGTGATAGAGTCGAAGGATCCGGATGTCCAACTCAGTCCAACTCATCTACAAAAAATCAGTAAACATCTGTGTGTGTGGTAGCTTTATATAAACATGTACTCCAATTGTTTTCCATGAAAAAAAAAACGACCACACTGAGCTGACGTTAAATTGACGTAATACAACACACAATCTAGTCGTCAGTCGAAATTATTTACAAAATTATCAGGAGAATTGTTAGACAGTGACTTGCGCCATTCGTAATGACTTGATTGTACTTTATTCATCGAGACAAATATTGTTTTGGTGGGTTTGGAGTATTGATTGGGCTATTGTCTCGTTAATTTAATTAAATTCTTGGGAATTAGGGGGGAGGAATTGTTTTCACTTTCAGTGGATAATAGAGAATATTCGGGACAAAGACAAGTGTCGAGTGAGTTGGAATAATGGACGATAATAGTGACATTGGTGAGATGATAAATCTACTTGTTAAGGCACCGGATCAGCAGATTAGTGACCAAATCGTCAAGTGTCAGCTTCATTGGACTGTTGGAAGGCTAAAGGAACATCTTGAAAATGTTTATCCAACGAAACCAGTGAGTCTGAAATTTAATTTAGATTTTTGAGGGGGATTAGTTGTTAAAGTAGCTCTACAGCTACATAAAACTCAAAGTTTCACCAAAAATTATAGAGGATTAACCGAAAATGCTATGAGAATAAACCATTCAAAAATCACTATTTTTTAATCGATTCAGTGAACGTTTTATTTTCTCAGAAAATCAATCTTTAAAAATCAGAGTTCAATCCAGTTTCTTCTGTGATAATCCACGATTATGGGCATTTTCACTACAAAAAGAAATTAAAATCTGAAAGTTGTGTAATTGAATGTCAACAAACTCAATATATTTATTGACACCGATTAAAAATAATCCACCCTTTTGTAGGTGAATCTGATTATTTATTTGTGAGAAGGAATGTTTAAAAAACTCATCACAGGTTGATTATAAATTCTTGAATAACTGAAGCAACTAATGAATGCTAATTTTAAGTGATGATAGAGAACACTTTACTTTAACTGTAAAAATTGTAATAGGAAATTGTGGCGATAATTTGTTGGATAGATTTTCTTTTATTGCAAAACTGCTTATGTGATTGTTTTGGTCTGTTGAATGTAAAAATATTTATTTAAAAATTGTCTTAAAAATTAATTGAATTGTTCTTTTCATAAATTCATTAGTTTATGAATAATTTGTGGAAGTTTATTCAATTGGGTTTTAATTTTTTTCTCTCCACTCCATGTAATTTTAGAAATTTATTTTCATTTCAGTGCCTCAAAATTTTTGTTTTGTTAAGTTGGAATATTCTAAGTCAATTTAATAAAGAATAGAGTTTATCCTATTATTTTTATTGTTGAAGTAAGTAACTGAAAAAACTACGTAATTCATTTTTCATTTTTTGAAAGAGTCAATTTAAAAAAAAGGAAATAGAAACTCGTTTGAAGAATTGCTTTTCTCGGTTTTTTTCTGCAAAAAAGTTCTGATGACTTTGGGTATTTCCCAACATAAATTAATCATTTCGTTAATAATTTCTAAATCTTAATGCAATACAGTTTTGTGCTTATTCTCTACTTAGAAATTCAAGATGTTATTTTAACATTTTTTTTTTGAATTTCAATATCGTCGAAATTCTATACTTTTCATTAGACTTCAGTGCTTTAATACAATAGAGGTATCAAAAGACGATTATTTTTTCCAGTTGACTTTATTACGGATGGAAATCTATGAATAACTCATCTAAATAATTAATTTAATGTGCATTAAATAAATCTACATTGATCATTAAGGTGTTACTGCCAATAAGTTCCCAATTTACGATTTTCTGTAAATAGTAAAATAGCACCTCCAAATTTTTTCTTTGAAAACTGAAGCAAGGTCGGTTTATTTTTGCTTGTATGTTAATTGAATTCAAATTGAATTCAACGTTCGGTAAAATATATGCAAACCTTACCAGCACTTATCATGAGCCAGGGTTCGCGAAGGGGACGCTGTTGGAATGCCACAAGGTGCACAATTGTGCTCATGTTTCCCCATCAAGCTATTCACGAACTTGAGTCCTACTAATTTTATTGTCGATTTGACTTACTTCAGGCACTAAGTGATGAATTAACTCAGTTTCACAGAAAAACTTGGAGTAGTTAGATGGACTGATTACCGATTCTTCTTAATGATTGAGAATGAGATTGGCCAAAAAATATACTCTTTTTCGGTTTTACTGTTATTTCATGACTTCAATGATGATTGTATTGTTATAAGTTACTGAAGAGAATAATTATTATTTCACGTATTTAATCTTTCAGTTATATCTTTACATTACTGTTTATTTTCTCCTTTCGTGCGACCATTTTTCCTATATTTTTTTCCTGAAAAAACGTAGGAAAAATCTTTCACGAAAATAAAATTTAGTGAGTCATTAAATAATGATAAAAATTACCTGTACCAGACCTAGAGCCATACATCGAAACATAAGCTATTATTCTAATAAAACATCAGAAAAGTATATTTGTTCAGAACAATCTTATTGATCGTTGCTCAGAAACTTGCAAAAAATGTGAAAAGTAAGGGATATCGGGATAATATGATAACTCCTTAAATTCAGCATATTTTCACTGACAGTTTTATATGAGTGATTGCATTTCTGTTTATCATAGAAACGATCCGAACAGAAGGTGATATTCTCTGGTCAGTTGCTGGGTGATTCCCTGGTCCTGCAGGATGTCCTACCACAGCATTATAACCAGAATACTCCATTGGACAACACATATATCATTCACTTGGTGTGCACGTTGAAACCGACTAGCTGCCAACCATTGCCCAGCTGTCAAGTAGCACCAAGTACAGTCCACACATCTGATATTTTGGGGCCATCCTCAACGGTTCAACAGTACTATAGCCAACTCAATAGTCAACAAATGGCTTGGATGCAGCAAGCTTACGCCCATTATTTAACGCAGTACATGCATCTGTAAGTTCAATATTTATTAGTAATTTTATCATAAATCATTCAATTTTAATATTTCATCAATGCCTCGGAGAAACTACTCCAAGGTATAATTTAACACATTTTTATTGTAAGGCATGAATACTTTTTCCAATAATGCAATAATATGTCTCATAAATGCATTGGATAATCGGGAAAAAAGAAAATAGCGAGGGAAAAATGGAGTTTTTCAATTTTGAAATGATTCTCGAGTTTCATGGATCAAATCGGATAAAAGTTCAATTATGATTAATTCTGTTGAACGGAAGTCTATGCATCCCAATGGAATTATTCAATTGGATTTTTTTTTCGGTTTACTGATTTTTGGTGAAAATATTTAGAAATACCATTACACGGGAGAAAAACATGTTTTTAAAAAATATCTGAGTGTGCAAATTTGGATTCATTTAACGAGAACTGTCGCTATAAGTTCAGAATGATGTACGCGGAGAAGCTGAAATTTTGGCTGCTAATTAGTACTAGTTTTAATCCAATTTTGAGTCAAAGTTCGGTTCGATCGGTTGAGTTGCCCCGGAGAGGTAGCGATTCCTCAAAAATAATTTTTTGCTGATAACTCTTCAATCGTTTTTTCACTAATTTCAATGTTTTTGTCAAAATACTCATAATGATGATACATTTTCAATTTTTTCGATAAATAGTAATCGCATTTTCAGAGTTAACTCTTCAATTTCATTAAAAATGATTAGAAAATCTTCTTCACAATTTATGGATTCATTTCACTCAATTTTTGGTTGAATATAATAGCGATTTCATACAAATTACTTTTCAATTCATTACTGTACGACTTTTTATATCCTAGAATGACGGCCCAAGGGATTCAGCTGCAGAGCTCTATTCCCTACGTTCAATCGACGAACGTGCGTAGAGCAGATGCAGCGAATAGTAGCAATAATCAAGCTCACAATAACGCAAATCAAGACGAGGGTAATGACAACAATCAGGGAGCCGAGCCAGACGGGGTTGATGCAGGCGTTAACCCTGGCAATAACAACGTTGGAGAGAATCGGGAACCTGGCCTTAATCGAGATTGGCTTGATGTCTTCGACGTCGTTGCTCGTGCCGTCGTCCTATCCAGTATTGTCTACTTTTACTCGTCTCCCTCGAGGTTCCTCGTGGTCACTTTCCTGGGATTCGCTATTTACCTGTAAGCATTCTCTTTTTATTCTGTATTTCATCTAGTGCCGTATTTTTCCTAAGTTGTGAAAAAATGCCTGAGACATGTTTGGATGAAATTGTTCGGTCTTGACGGAATTCATCCAAATGCATCATTATCTGATAAAATTAGTTACATTCCATTGTCTAAATTTTATAAGAAAAAAAAACGATTGAAAAATTAGAATTTTGAATTATTGAATGTTTGCCTCTTCTCCAGGAATGTGTTATCATTTTGCGAGATAACGCTATCAAACCGGGGAAATGTCACGCCATAAATAGTCCGAACGTTTCTACACAGTTTCACTCTGAAAAAACCACCCATCCGAATGATTGCCGATACCGACCGAGTTCCTCAAAAGTTGTATATATTATGTGTAATCTAGAGAATAGAAAACGAATTAAAAATAGTATATTTCGTAACAAGTGAAAAAAAATGGTTTTTGGCGAGTGGGAGGTTTATATCACGAGCCGACGAGTGATATAATCCCACGAGTCAAAAACCACTTTTTTCACGAGTTACGAATATAATTTTTCATCTCAATGTGTCGAAAAAGTACTTTTCCGACACAGCATGAAATAGTACATTTCATGCCCGAGCATGTGGAGGAGTGTGATATGCTTTCCATGGCGAAGTGTGGATGTTATTATTTGGCGACGGGGGATCTGGGAAACGCAAATTTCGTGGCGTGCAGCGACGGGAAAAAATTATTTTATTGTTGAAATGAGCACATGAATAATATGAAGAAATAATCTATTCTACTTTGAGACGACGGAAGGGTCACTTTCAATTAGAAACTTGAGTTGGAAATTTCTGTAGAGAACTTCTCTCACAGATTTTTTCGACAAGACCTTTTTTTTTATAATATTTCTGATATTGTCTTTATTTTTTAATATATATGATAGAAAAATCGTCGTGAAAACCAGTTGAATTCTTTTTAGCAATTAATTACTTCATCATCACCGACGTAGAAAATAACAATTTTGGTACTTTCAACAGTTTTGAAAATTATCTCATTGACGTTCAAATGTGGAATATTCATTTAATTTGGCTTTATTCTGGGTTTTCCTTTCTGTGAATTCAGTATTATTCAATATCCAGTGTTATTCAAATTTTTTACGAAATCGTCTGTGAACTGTTTGGAGTTGCTCAAAATAAGCTAGTTTTCTGCCTACATAGGCCGACAGTGAGCATTCTAACCTCGCTTCACTCGGTTAGAACCGCTCACTTTAGTCCAGTTTGGCTGAAATAATCGTATTCAACTCTCGGAATGGGAATCAGGTAAACAGTCTCCACGTGCTTACAACCCTCGCCTTCGGTTCGCGTCGTAATTTTGCACGTGAGGACGACTTGTCTACTTTTTCTCCCGAGGTGAGAAATATACTATTATTTCCACTTTACCACAGAAAATGTTCATTTTACAAAAAAAAAAACCTTTTGATATTTTTCTCTCAATCTAGCAGTTTTTGTTATAAAATACTATCTGTTCGGTGAAAATTTTTAAATTTCTAATTGACGTAGGGACGTTGTCTTTTCTCAATCTGCCTTCACTCAGTTCTTTTTTAAAATCAATTTTAATTTCTAGGATACAAGGTGGATTCTTCCGAGGCCAGCTAATATTCCCCAATGAAAATGTTCGAGCGGAAAACGATAACAATGCTGATAACGAAGGTGCTCAGCCAGCAGACTCGATACATCACAGAAATCAGCCTCATACTGCCGACCCTCTAGCCCAGGAACTGAGAGCGACAAATCCCAACGAAGAAAATGGAAGGCCTGGTGCCTGGGCATTCACGTGGACTTTCTTCAGTTCATTCTTCGCATCTCTTATCCCCGAACAACCACCCCCCGTTCTGTAAATAAATTAATTCAAGATCCAAACTAATTTAACCGTGAGTTTATCTTTTTACGGTAAAACCTGGCACGATTCCGATTACTTTGTCGCCACAGCTTGGCGGTGGCTTCTCGAAGTAGTTTGCCTCAGGAATTCATGAAAAATAATGAAAAAAATTTATTTCGATTTTTTGCTGTAGTTCTCGATTTTTGAATGTAAAAATTTCCACTATTTCCAACTTATACAAGGAGGGCACATAAACACACTTTAGGAGTTATTCACGCGGTATTTTGTATTTTCTATTACTGGTTTAATGCAAAATGCAGTATGAATAACATTGCGGAATGCGATGCAGACTTTACCTCTACGTGGTGCATGTTAAATGAGGTTAAAGTTTCTTAAAAATTCGTTTTATCCGTTGCCATTTAAATACAATAAAATATATTTTTTTTACCGAAAGTAATATTTTATTAATGTATTTAATTTATATCCAACAAATTTAGATTAGTGCATTGAAAAAATGCTATGATTTGCATATTCCAATTGTCAAAATGGGGATAAATAATCGAGATGGAATTTTTAAAATTATTTTTCCCGAATTCCTGAAACTAAATACTTCCGGAAATCACAGTCAAATTGTGACACCAAAAAAATCGGAGTTGTGCCAAAAAGGTTCACTTCACGTATGCAATAAATAAATCGACGGTATCGAGAGGGGCAGCGGATGAGGGACAGAGGCGACACTTCTTTTAAATATTCTTCAATAAAAGCCACATCCAAGATATCCCGTATTATATTAGTTAAATTTCTAAATAAGTGTTTCGATTTTTCGTTCTCTATTTATGATTATTAATGCAAAATGATATTTAGGGAAAAGCGTTTTCTCTCATGTGATATATGGAAAACATTCATTAATGTTGATGGATTTTTATTGCATTGAAAATAAATTGTATTCCAAAGATATTTTTTCATGTCTGAGTAACTAGTGATTATGCCAATTGTTTTTTTTAAATTACGATCATTCTTTTTGCTACAGTTTAGCGTTCCCAAAGCCTTAAAAATTTTTCGACCATCTGCAATTTTTTTATGATGATGTTTTAAATTTCATCTCAGCTGCGTCTACGTCGCGAATCTTTGGCAATGCTAAGTGCCAGTGAGGCTTGATACAAATGTCTTACCACGTACGGAATCGAAAAACTTGAATAATATGATTTTTGCAATACCTGCCCAAAAAGTTCACTTTTCGGTACCGTTTTTCGTGCGTAAAGTGGTACTTTTCCGCACAGTGTGCGTAAAAGTCAGAAATCGT
>JAPYZN010001113.1:0-18963 GCA_030522865.1 Psyttalia lounsburyi
GCTCATAAATGAGTCCTTTTCGAGAAATCGTCTTTCCCCAATGTCATAAATATTTGTCGAGTAGTTTTTGGAAAGCTGAGAAGACATTCTTGTATATTCAATGTTATCACAATATTGATAGCAATAGCATAAAGGCCGGTACAGAACTTCTTTTGTTATTCTGGGTCAAATGCATGTGCAAAACGGCATTATCAAATTGCTCTCCCTGCCCCTCTCGGCCCCCCTCAAGTACTGGAAGGCCAATGGCTACTCTCATGAGTTAATGGCGAATTTTTAATTTTTTTATAATTCAACTTTCTCCTGAATAAGAAAATAAAAACGCTCTGAGCCACTCTTCAACGATTTTTTTCTTTATAAATTCATGCAAATTATGACTTTTGTCGCAATCCAATATTGCAAAACAAAATGTGTAGCTAATTTGATGGAGAAGATCATCAAATGGAACGCAGATAATGCTCCAATAGACCATCAATCCGGGTCTTAACTGATTTTTTTTTATTTTGTCATTTGGTTTTTCTTCAGTAGGGGGGTTAGTGCCCCGTCTTCCCACCGCGGGGGCTTTGCCCCCTGCAGCATGCCACTGCAAACAAGATATTCCTCCAAAGTTTCAATTATTTTACTCGGGAATGGAAGTCTCAAATTGTTCAGATACAAAAAAATCCTAATTTTGTTTGGAAAGTATAAAGATTGTTTTGAAATATAGAGAAGTAATGCTGTCTATATATGTTTGTATATAAAAATTTGGGTTTTGAAAGCCGAGACCGGCATAATCGTAAATTTTATAATATTATTATTCAGAAACATGTCCATTTCGCAAAAACGATTAGACCGATGGAGCTGAATTTACGCATAGAGTTAGTTAGATAGAGATAGAGATTATGATGACCAAATTTACCACCCGCATCGAGAGACATAGTGCTTAAATTTTGTTTTTTGACATTTTAGACCGTTCTGCATCTTTTTCAAGCAAAATTAGACATGAAACATCGAATAATTTCAATGCTTCCATTGTCGGAAGAAAAAACATTTAAATAAACTTATTGCATACGATTTTTCTCAAATTTCTTCCATGCAATTCCTATTTTCCTTAGACCATTCACAAGCTAAAAAAGTCAAAAAGTAATGCACGGAAAATACCTCAAATCCTATGAATTTGTGTAGTAGAATATTTGTTGAATTCCAAATATCCGATATTTTTCCTTGAAATATGCCCGAGACATTTCCAAACGAAGCCGGAAATTTTCTTCAACAATCATCACCAACTATTCTCATTATCAACGAACCGCTATAACTCCAAAAATGCCCCCAATTCCTTGAAAATCTCCAAACCACAGCTGCAAATCAGGTTAACATTCCTAATTCAAAACATTTCGCCTGCTGGACACACACTCCGTACACTCCCGCCATCTACCAAACGACAATCTCAAAAATTATACACACTTCAAAGAGGTGCCCACCAACATAACCCTCACCCAACCCACACTCTTACCAGAGGCCATACTGTGCCGTCACTGACAAAGTACATCAGTGTGCTCCCACACACACTCGCGTAACCCATCATCATAAAAAAACGTCATCGTCATTTTCTCCCGAAAAAACGACGAATCAAATCCATGAGTCCACAGTCCCCAGTGTTCGGTGTACCTTTAACCTAACTCTCGTGAACCAAGCCCCAAAAAACCGTCCCAAAACCGCGAGAATTTTCAATCAACCATCAATTTCCACTCCCGTTAAGTACAAGATCGACGAGTTGGCACTGAACGACCGACAAAATGTCACCAAATAATAAATCCTGAGTCAGTGTCACATCTCCAGAATGTCAACTCCATTTTTGCCAAACTCCCCCTCGCTCCACTAATTTCCACTCAGTGTTCAAACCCACCTCAAAGTGTGATAAATTTCGCTGGTGATGCAAGATGTACAGTTTCGAGGGTGATTATCGTCGGAGGCCCCAGCAGAATTTGGCTGGTGCCAGTCGTCGAGACGAGAAAGCTGCCCTCCTCCAGCATGCCCAACTGGAGCGAAATAAACGTGAGCAAGAGCGTAAACGTCAGAACGCAGCCCTAAAGATTCACGCTCAAACTCGTAGTTATTTGATCCGTCAGTCAGTGAAACGAAATTGTCGGATCGAATTTGACAGAGTAAGAAGCCAGGTCCAAGGTAGACTCCAGACAGTCGAACTGATTCCCTACATAAGAGCCCTCCTATTTTTCTACAACGCAAAGATTGATTACGAAAGATTGATCTGGCTCCTAGAGCACATTCTCTCAAACAAAGACGAAATTTTAAGCAGATACAGCAATACAGACTGGCTGTGGCGACTTCGTTGGATCCTGAAGCTGTGTCTGCAGTTTATCCTCGAGATAACTAGCATAAACAAACAAATCTCAACGGCCCTTCCCCTGCGAGTCCTTGAGAGCTTCATAACGTCTGAGAAAATAGAGGACCAGAGGGACTCCAACGAAAGCTACAGGAGTCACCTCAGGGACATCCTCAAATACCTAGTCCAGAACTTGTACTTCGCAAATATCAAGAAACTCCTTGAAGAGAACACTCCTCCCCTCGACGAGTCGACATCAACTCCCCCAACTCCACGAATAAAATGCTACTTCGACTTGATAAAGCAGCCCCTGATACTGTCAATAGACACCAAGTACGACAACGATTTTGCGATGATTGTGATCAAAGAATTTGTCAACACAATCCTCGTCCCCAGAATGTCAGACCCAGTGAGATTATTCCTGATACCAGCATTGTCAGAGCTATCGAGTTTTCCCTATGCAGAGTTGATATGCTGTATCAACAGACTGCAAATTATTTCAACGCGAAGTCTTCTCTACGCTGTCCTCTCCCTGGAGCCCAGGAATTTCAATCCTTCGTCATCAGAAACTGTTTTAGTGAATTACGTCCAGGTTCTGACATCGTTGACCTCAACCACACTGGGTCCCCTGCCCTCAGAGTCCCCAGCGAATGACAATCTGGTTGACGACAGCAATGACATGAGCATCTCAGACACTAATGCAGTCACAGTGGACCAGAGCCAAGTGGAGATAATGCTCCAGTGCATCAAAATGCTGAACGAGGACGACAGGGTGAACAGGATCTTGATGTCATTGGACAGGAGTGAGGACCCAGCAGTTCTCCAGTCGCTCTGCCAACTCTGTCACAACCTCCTGAGGACTGATAAGCTAGCCTCTCACAAATACAAACTCCTGTACATGCTGGCATTTAAGCCAGAATTCGTGAGACGGCTGTGGACTGCACTGATAACGACCAAGCAAACCTCGATATTCGGTGGAGGCTCAACACCACTGGTTCAAATAATGTCGAGAGGAATAGCCCCCACAGCTGAGGACTCCAAGAACATAGCGTCATTGATAGCGGTCTTCTGTTCGTTATTCAGTCTTCTAATAGCTACCCTACACGACTCGGAGTTCTTTACAGAGTCCAAGGAGAATTCAATGGAAGAGGACGAATCTGACAACGAGAGGACAGCAATGCCCTTCACAACAGGAGAGTTAGTACCTTTGTCTGATTATCTGAAGGGGGTCTGCTTGGGGCTGGTGGAGCTGGCCTTTCCCGACTGTCGGCCGACAGTCAGGGATGACTACAAAAGAGCCGTTCTCGGCCCGTCGACAAAATCCATTCAGGATAAACAGGACACGCAGATGTGGGTGCATCTGTTCAAAGCGACTTCTGGCCTTCTCCGGCAGCTGCACACGCGGGATCTGAGGAGACAGTTCTGCCCCGATGGCCACTGGATCACCTCCAACATTCCTATTCCCCTGGACAAGCCTCAGGACATCAACTGGAGGAGGAGAACCAATCGCACGACTTACTCGCCCTTTCAGGGGCTGAGAACGCTGGCGCAGGATCAGGAGAAAAGTGAGCATGGCCCACCGTTGTCTACCAAAGAGATCCGGATGCTGACCCTCCTCAGGGAAGTTCCATTCATCGTCCCTTTTAACGATAGAGTCATGGTTCTTCAGTCGTTGATTTATCGTGACAAGATGGAGCATCAGGGGGAACTCACGCACTTCATGCAGGGGCCTTCCATCCAGATTTCTGTGAGGAGGAATTATCTGTATGAGGATGCTCTTGACAAGCTTTCGCCGGAGAATGAGCCTGAGTTGAGGCTCAAGATGAGGGTGCAGCTGGTTAATACTGCTGGGGTCGAGGAGGCCGGCGTCGATGGTGGAGGACTCTTCAGGGAATTTCTCTCTGAATTACTGAAGACTAGTTTCGATCCTAACAGGGGATTCTTCAGGCTCACCAAGGATAATATGTTGTATCCTAATCCAACGGTTCATCTGCTTGTCGATGATTTTCCCAAGCACTATTACTTTATCGGAAGGATGATGGGGAAGGCGATCTATGAGAATCTTCTCGTGGATCTGCCGTTCGCTGAGTTCTTCCTGTCGAAGATTGTGGGGAGACAGTCTGATGTTGATGTGCATCATCTGGCCTCCTTGGATCCTGTTATGTACCGGAATCTTTTGTACTTGAAGAGTTATAAGGGGGACGTCTCGGATCTGGGGCTCGACTTTACGGTTCTCTCTGATGAACTTGGGGAGAGGAGGATTGATGAGCTCAAACCCAGGGGATCCCAGATACCAGTGACGAATGATAATAGGATTGAGTACATTCATCTCATGGCGGATTATAAGCTTAATAAGGAGATCAGACCTCAGTGCTATGCGTTCAAGCAGGGAATTGCTAATGTCATCCCTCTGGAGTGGCTGCAGATGTTCAATAATAAGGAGATGCAGGTGCTTATTTCGGGGGCGCAGATCCCGGTGGATGTCGATGATTTGAAGATGCACACTAATTATACCGGGGGGTACACTCCGAATCATCCTACCATTGACGTCTTCTGGAAGGTTGTCAAGGAATTCACCAATAAGCAGAAGGGACAGCTGCTCAAGTTTGTTACTAGCTGCAGCAGACCTCCACTTCTTGGGTTCAAGGTAATTGCGGTTAAGACAATGGGACTGTCGTAATTATGAGGATTATTTGTTTATTGACGTGCAAAAAACGAAAATATTTACTGAAAGAAGGTGGAAAAATTAAAAGACGTGTGCAATTTCATATCTCAATATTTACCTTTTTACCTGTTGATTTTTACGTGATATTTATGAAGTTCATACAAATTTGCAAAATTAAAAAAAATGTAAAGTTTCATGATTTTACAAAATTCTTATGTTCAGGGAGAGACTTGAGAAAATTTTTTCCTTTCCTACGAAATTTGCAAAAAAACTGTCGGGTTTCCTGGGGAAATTCAATAATTTTTTTTGCTCTATAAAAATGAATAAAATTCCATTTTTTTAGAAAATTTGAGGCAATTTTCAGTTTCAATAAAATCCTCAATTATTTGAAAGAACTGGAGAAAAGAATGAATCTTTTCTCCAGTTGATTTAATTTCTCACCTCAATTTTTGAGTTTGAAACAATCCTCAATTTTGCTGAAAAAACTTCTGAACATTTCCGATACTTCCGAACCAAAAATTTCAAGCTTTGTCCAAGGAAACGAGCGAAGAACCTCGACTTCTCTCGACTCAAAAGAAAGTCCTAATTTATAGAACAAAAACTTTATGAAACTAGATCATTTGTACTTCTCAATAACTGAAGCAGAGTGAATTGCACCAATTTTCAATTACAAATATAATTTTTTAAGCTACACAAAATCTAAATCATTGGAATGACACTATTTGATCACGCAAATTGACAATAATTGATATTTTTGATGGCAGGAATTGGATCCACCTTTCTGCATACAACACGCCGGCACAATAGATCGTCTACCAACATCCAGTACCTGTATGAATCTTCTAAAATTGCCAGAATTTCCCGATGAATCGACCCTACGCGAGAAACTACTCTACGCCATTCAAGCTGGTGCTGGATTTGAACTTAGCTAATTGGGCCCATCGAACAAAAACACATTGAAAATTGTGTTACAATTTGTCTTCTTCACCTGTTTATCTGCTGTCGTTGTTTTGACAGTGAAATCCTTCAAGACTGTGCCATTAAAATATCTACAATTCTCGGGGACTTCATGGAGATGATTAGCGATTATTGGAATGAAACGAAGTAATTTAACGTTGAATTATGTATTCGATGGGAATCGATTTGTTTTTTAATGGAGTCTTTGACTCCTTTTGTGGACTCAATTTCATTTGATTCGGGTAGTGGACATTTCTAGATAATTGTAAATTATGTATATCAAGTTGTGTGTTTATTTTCCAACGGTGGTACATCGACTTATTACTGAAGATAATTTAACGAGTATTTATAGGAAACAATCATGTGAAAAATAGAGGTGTTTATTGACTCCTTGATGGAAGAATTATCGGACTGCACTGAGTGGAATACACGTGAAATCAATTAATTCTTCTGCGGTGTCATAGTGAAATAAATGTCAAATGTTGATGTAATTGTTGGCCAAGGCTCAGTGAACGGGTCATTTTGTTTTTCTTTCTTCAATTACAAAACCTTGTGATATACGGATATATTATTATATAAACATATTTTTCGTCTGGATGAATCTTTCCTATTATTGTATATGTGAAATTTTGAACATTAAAATGTAATCGGGGCCACGGTGAAAGGTATTTGTGGTTTATTTCTCTGATGATTTCTTGTGAAGCTTCTTTTTCCTTTGAATACTCGGACGATTTGTTGGTTCCTAGGGGAATTTTGGTGAGTGTCTACTCAAAATTCTGAATAGTTTCAAATCTATTCATCAGTTGTTATTTATTCTATTGCAGACTCAACAGTCGAAGCCGCTTAGACCGGCCGAAAACGAAAGTATAGAATTTATCACATTTCATTAAAATTTTTCTTATATTTCATTTTGAACTAAAAAAAATATTTTTGAAAAAACGGACAAGAAATAGCGGTAATTAATACTCAAGAATTGCTGCTAAAAAAAACACTGATAACAAAGAGGAAAAATTTTAATTTTTCTCAATTTATTGGCTATCGAATTAATATTAAAAAATTCTAGGACAAAATTGGATAATTGTTTACACTAATTCCAATAAAATATCCCTCCTATAAAATTCTTAGGCCCATTCTACATTTCAATGGTTGTCAATCGCAATCGAATATTCTATCACAATTTTTCTAAAAATTTTGATTTTGTGCGGAAAAATTATTGAAAAGCCAGTGCGAGAATTTCTAAATTTACGTTAAAAAATTTCTAGAGAAAAAAAATGAGAAAGGACGCCATAAATATTTCCAAGAAATATTGGAAGCCCTAAAATCATTCAAAAATTCCCGGTATTCCCGGGATCGTCGACGCATCGCCCGGTGAAAACTCCACCCAAACCATCATAAAAAGTAAACGTCGATTTTGCGCGAAACATAATGAATTCAGTGTTTCTTATTAACGGTTTTCCCGCGCGTCCCGTGCCACTTACTCCCTCGTAATGCGTAATTCTTGCGTCTCCCTGACTAATTCAGGAGCACTAAGCAGCTTTCATTAGAGTTTATTAGCGATATCAACATTTGTGCACCCAGTGGACAAAAGTGCGAGGCGAGGGTCGCTTCGCGTACCTCCCTTTATTGTACGTAGGTTATAAACAGTCAACAGAACTCTCGGTAATTCCATCGAAAAAGTTGAGAACAAACATTCACATATGATTGTTCGGGGATAAACAATTGGTTGACTCAACACAGATGATGACAACACCAACGAGGGACTTTTTACATCGACGTCGGAGGTCATTGAGACAAGCTCTCGCTGTGATACCTGATATAACGAGTCTGAGTGTGTCGCCAGGTAATGAAAATTTATTTTTCTTCGTTTCGGAATGAAAGCCTCAAATTTGAGTCTTTTTGCAATTCTCTAATTTTGATTCCAAATAATTTATAATTTTAAGAAATGAAAAACTATTTTATTTAGTTAGTCACTGTCTGAGTATGTGTGTACTTTTGGTTTTTGGGTGATCGATTTTGAGAAAATTCAATAACAATTTATTAAATTGTTATTGAATAAACATTACTCGATAGCTCAATAAAAAATGCACATTACACGTCAACATTTGAGATGATTGGACGCTTTTGAGATTGAAAGTCAACCTTGCAAAATCCTTTTGTCATTTTCTCAGGTTCTCCCCTTCCAACCGACGTCAACACAATTAACAACAGATACGGCAGAGATTCATGGAGTCCAGCGCCAAGTCCCGACGAGATGGTAATCCAAAAACGAGGACGCAGGAGCAAAAGCATCGTCTGGTCACCGGAGGCAACAGCAAAACGAGATAGTCTCTTGAGTCTGTCGTTTCGAGACAGAACTCCGGTGAAGAGTCCGATGAAAGCATCGACCCATCTGAAGAGCACTCCCAGGAAACGTCTGCTGCTGGACGACAATGATGACGTGACCCCGGACAACTCCAAGCTGGAGAGAGGGGGTCAGAGGCAATTCACTGGGAGTCTGATGAATGGATTGCGAGGTCTCAGCAATGAACAGCTTGTCAACGTCATCATGGATATTGTGTCCCTGCAGGAAGACGGGGCACTTTCACTCAATGATAAGCTGAGGGACCTTGTCCTCAAGAGAATGCCCATTGCTGATGTTCAGCCTTTGAGGGAGAGGCTGAGTATTCTCAGGCAGAATGTCTCGGCGAGTTTGATATCGTTCGAGAGAATGGACGAGTTCTCTTATAATCGAGCTTTTATTCATCTTGAAATGTTCCAGGTAATTTTGTTTGTGATATTGGGAGTAACAATCAACGCTTGACGTCTATTTCAAATTAATATTTAACTAGCTAAATTTCTTTCTGCTCTATAAACAAAACTCCACTGCATTACTCAACAATTTCTCAATTATTCAATTAATAATTAATTGATATTTCAACTTATTTTATTCATTCTTACTCTATTGATTTGATAAGTTAAATTAAAAATAAGACAAATGCAAAATTTTCAACATAAATTGTAAAAAATGTTGATGAAATACTCATTATTTCCTATCCACATTTGATTCTCCTTGAAATGTCGTAATATTTGGGTTCTTTTGTGCAGAAAACATTGATTGAACAAGGAAATAAATTAATTGACTCCGAACACTGGATCGCAGCAATGCAGTACGTGTTTCTGGCGTGGCCAATCACAAAAGACTTGCCTGAATTTCCACCCCTCGATCACACAGCCCAAAAATGTTTCCGGTGTTTAACACAAATCAGCAAAAATGCCCTGATGAACGGAAATTTTATCAACTCGACATTGGAAATGTTCGCCAACAAAATGGAGACGATGATACAGGACTGCGACGAAATGAGAATCTGTCATCAAATGGCTAAGGAAATGATGAGACCCTAGTTAAATTACATCAACGTATTTAATTCCAGTTTAATTATATTTTTTTATTGTAATCGACTCAGTGCCTTAAATAATCAATTTTGTAAGGAGAAGACTACCTCGGCAGTTACCATAGTTCCAATGATTCCAAAAAAAAACGTTTGCTCAGATTTTTTTTACACTATTTACATACCAAAAAATAATGAAATAGATTCAACTGTTTAACTCCTTCAGATCCGTATTGTATTCTCCTTTCTTTTGTTTAGATTAGTTGATCATTATTTTCATAACTTGAGTATTATGTAATCATTATATTTTTGAAATTAATAAATGTTTACCTGGGTACAGGAATTTTGTAGAAATAATTGTTTTATTATTCTGGGTGTTGAGAATTGATGATAAATAACTGAGATTGCAGTTGATGTTGAATAATTAAGAGGAAGTGAGCAAAAATGAGAGAAAAATCATGAGTTCCTATATTATATTCTGACATTAACGTCAAATTCTTGGAGATAATTTTTATACCATTGCAAAAATGGATTTTTTTCTGAAACATTCAATTATTTGTTTATAGGAGTGTATTACAGTTTTAGTATTACATTTCCATTTAAAATTTTCACGTCGAACTGTTGTTTTACGAGACAGTTTTACTACCACTAATGATAACGGAAGGAAAAATATTGCGTATTTTTCCACTTCGTGAAATTACACCCTTCTCATTAATTTTGAAAATAAAAAAAAAGGATTGCCATTAATTTTTGTCTTGAAATGAAAATTTCTCCATTATCTTTCAAAACATCTCTTGCAAAATTTAATTATGAAACGAAATTCACAATTTAATAAATGACACAATCAAGGGAAGAAGCTTTCCTAGAAATTAACGAGCTAATTATCGTTGAGTTTCAATTAAATTTCTCTTGTAAATGAAGAAAGATGGAACACATTTTCTTTTAACGTCGACAGTTGAAACCCAAAAAAAGGAAAAAAATGAGCTCTCTAGGGAATTCTCGTAGAATTCTTCAGGAATCCAATTAAAAGGTCAATGAGAATTCTATTGACAACTTCATTGAATGTTTTACAAGTACCCTACTAAAAACTATGCAATTGCGTTAGTAAAAGAAAGAATAAAGAACATTTTCTTTTAGCTTCGAAATTTAAAAAACTATAAAATCAAAGGAAAAAATGTTTAACGTATGAAAAAAAATAATCCCTTAAATTCTATCGAATTTAATGAATTGCTTAATTTATTGAGCAATTCCATTGAATTTTCTTTTAGTTTTTAGTTATTTTCTTTTTTTTTTCCATTCTATTTTTGTCACAACGAAAATCAAGAGAGAATATTTCAACCGAATAAGTTTCATGGAAAAATAAAATTCTGCTAACTTTCTAATTAAGTATTTCTATTAAACATTCCAATAGAAGCAACAAAGAACTGATGAAAAATTGGAAATGTCCATGGTGAACTCGCCCGGCTTTTCGACTAATTATTTTTATGCGTATCTTCATTATTTTCCAAACAAAAAAATTTATATCCAACAGTATCTCCTGCCTCCTCTTCTATTACACAATTTGAGAAACTCATTGCTGACATTTAAGGCGTACTCGTATGCTCAAACTTGTCATGCGTATCGCGCCTCTCGAACTCGTGGCATGTTCAGTTTTAACAGTTTCAGTTCTGTCCAGTTCAGCCCCAACGGTCCTAGCAGTCCAACCTCGTAGAGACAATGTTAAAAAAATTGAGCTGTGGGACATTTTTGACAGTTCTCGTGGTGCTAGTGGCTATTTATTTCAGGAGTCAAGATGAGGAGCTACAAAATCGTTTGCGAGCAGTTCTCCATGGACTTGAAAAACTCGAGACAAAGCATGAAATATCGGCGAGACCCAAGGTTGCCATAGGCTACGGCGCCTGCACCGATATATTCATCGACACCAAGCACTTACTCCATTATTCGCCGAAAGTTGGAGAACCAAAACATTTCGATGAAATCAGTAATGAAGAGGAGTTACTCAAGAGTTTTGCGTATTACTTTAGACATGGAGCAGCTGCTGAGTGAGTTGACACTTTTTTGTTTGTCAGATTAAATCAGTTTCGGGAATTTTTTTACGTAAATGAGTAATTCAACGGATCCAATAACTTTATTAAGAATTAATTTTTCCATTCGAGATAATCGATTGCAGGATTTCAGCAGATTTTAATTATCAATTGCATCAAACTGATGAAATTGTTCTCTTGCGATCATTGACTAATCCGGCTTATTTAGTGTATTGTTTCAAATTAATTTACTGAATCATTTTTTTCTGAATTAGTGACTTTATGTAGGTTCTCTTTGAACAATCATCAATTCTGTCCCCAATGCTATTAAACTAATACAACTGGCACGTCGACTTTCCAATAGGTTATCCTCTGGAGAAATTAAATAAATAAATAAATGTACAGATTTTTTCCAATGCGAATTATTTGATATAACGAATTTCTAAAGTTGTTTTTTTTTAATATTACGGAAAACAAATAACAAAATAGAAGAATTCATATAGAAAAATAAAAATCTATTGATTTTGTTGTATCAAATAAAATTTTAACAGAATTTTACTTAAATTCTTGAAGAAGAGTTTACTCGTGGATGGACTAACTGAATAATAAATTCGACTTTATCAATTCTTCAATAATAACCCAGAGTATATGAAATTTTATTTATAAATATTCTATCCAGAAAGCATCACTTGAATTGATTGAATAATATCGTCGTCATTACGTTAAATCAATCATGACTCAGTAGTAGATGGATTTAATCGAACTCCGTCAAATCTAGATTCACAAAAAATAAATAGAATAAAAAACAATCTCAGGCGTTACATGACGGATGCCGATTTATTCGACGAGCTGGTGGAAAGGGCGAAGTCGTTTCCGTCCTCGTACTCAGCCATCGGTGGGAATGCCCCGGTGATGGCGATGAGGTTCAGCAAAGAGGGCTGTGACGTTCTATTAGCGGCTAAAATGACTCGATCACTGAAGCTGATGATTCCCGAGGGAATCGAGGTCGTTGGGGGTGAGGTGGAGCGCGACGATGTGCATTTAATTTTGGAGTACAAGCATGGGGAGGTCTGGGGACCTTTCACAAGCTCACGGGCTAACAGATACATTCTGCACAATGACGCGAACAATCCTATGATCAGTTCGCTCGAGGATTTCGATAAACTTCTGCCGGAATTTCAACCGGACTTGTTTGTCGTCAGTGGACTGCAGATGATGGATAATTATCCATTTGAAAAGGGTAAATTAAAATCCCCTATTCGTTTCATCCTTAAATAAACTAAGGAGAGCCAGACCATCCACACTGCTCATTATAATTTTTAAGTAATCGATTTTTATTCCTCCATTTCGTGAATATTTTTTTTAATCAATAAAATGGTAATTAAATCACTTCGCATGCTCCAATTCATTGTCTCTATTAGACATAGATAAATCTATGTATAATAATAAATATAATGATAAATCTATCATATTATATTCATTTTGTTTTTTTTATAAATATTTATGTTTTAAATTGTTCCTCAATTCATTCATTTTTTTCTTTCAATACATTACAAACTAAATTTTTCAAACGATCTCATTTCACAATTTCAATAGTTCTGAGAAATTGATATATTATCCGCAATTTGTCTGACACATTAAAAATTATTGACAATGTCATTCATAATTAATGCATTTTCTTTTTATTGTCTGTAATTCGCAGCGAAAAATTCCGCGTTTTTTTAGCTCAAATATTCTATTCAATCAAATGTTGCTTCATATTACTTAACACCGAAGGCATAATTACCCGAAGTTAAAAAACTTATGTAATTCTCTTTTTGCTCAGGGGTTCGTTCCGAAAGGATGAATAAAATAAAACACCAAATGATACAGCAAAATCCATCCACAAAAATCCATTTCGAGATGGCCTCGTTCGTCGAGAAGAGCTTAATGATAGAGCTCCAGGACCTGATAATTCCTTATACCGATAGTTTAGGAATGAACGAACAAGAAGTTGCAAATTTGTACAATTCTATGTACTATGGAAACGTTTCACTAGTGGCTGACTCGACTCCCAGGGTTGCCACGATCCTCGATTACATGGGGCTTTTGTTTAAATTAATAAGGCAGAGGGGCGAGGGAATCGAAAATGCGAGAAAGTTGACGAGGATTCACGTTCATACGCTGGCCTATCAGGCGATTCTGACGGTTAAGAACTCTGCCTGGAAGAATACTATGGCTGCTGCCGCTAAGGCTTCACTGGTGGCTCATCGTCACGTGTGTGGGACTAGTACTGTAAGTACGGAGACTCATTACAGTATTTTTTAATTAATTTATTACGTAAACAAATGAAAAATCAATTTTGATTACGCTGGGCAGACAATTCTTCCAATACAATCTTTCTTGAAAAATCAACAAGTATCAATTAATTATTAATTAGTATTATTATTATTAACCAATTATTCTCTTCGTACCAAACCAGTAGGGAATATGCTCGCGCAGAAAATTCACGTAGCCAACAATTTTGTCTTTCTCATTAAAGATTTCAGCCAAAGAATTGAACAAAAAAGTTCCCAATAGAATTACTTTGATAACAAAATTAAATTCAATGTTTTTTTAAAAGTATTTTCATAAATAAAATTCCATCGAAGATTTATTAATCATTTCCTCTTATGTAATCTAAAAAAATATATCATCTCCAGATTGATGTCGCCAAAGCGACTCTCATAATGGACGATAGTTTCTCCACGTCAAAAGTATCTGGCACCAGAATACCAATGAACACCGAGAAACCAGTTTCCTGTTGGGACGAAGTCATAAAAATGAGCAATCACGATGTTGCAGTTGAAGTGTGCGTTGCACCGGTTCTAGTGTGCACCGAAGCTAGTCAAACCGCAGGAGGTGGCGACAATATCTCCAGCGCTGGACTGGTTCTTCAAATATGAGGTTTAACATTCGAGAGAGCAAAAGCCAGAGAAACACCATGAGTTTCTTTATCTACCAATATACGTCAATTTCAATAATGCCGCATATTATGTTAAGTTTGATGACATTGTTTATAAGTGTAGTATTGATCTTGCATTCCTAAATTACCAAAATTTCTCCGAGGGATTTGAGTAGTGGATCATTCCAATCTACGAATTTACATTCGATTTTTTCAACAAAATTGGCACTGAAAAATTAAATTTCAACTTGCTACTTAGTCATTTTATGTAGACCAGTTTTGTTCGTTTGGAGAACTATGTTTGTGCCATGGAGATCGTGTTATCATTATATCTAGAGGATTTTTTTTATTGAATATTGGATTAATCGAGAACAATCGAACTTTCATTGTGATATAAAATAAGAAACTAAAATTCCATCGGTGAATGAATGATTGTTCCACAAATATGTGGCGATGCTGCCTAATACCACTGCAATTTAAATGGTAAATAAGTCATTCCGGTATTACACTCCTGTTTAAATTTGAAGGTTTATTCGTTGTCTTGCATGGCATTTTGTATTGCCGCGACTGAGGAAAAACGAAGAGAATTGGACGCGTTTTTTTGTACTTCGAGAGATAAAAAATACAAAGTAACCTTCAATATTCTCATTATTTTCCGAAGCAGGAAGAAAACCGTTCCAATATCTTTCAAAACATCTTCGGCATAACTAAATTTTCAAAAAATCGGGCTTTTAACCCAATGACCTAATCAAAGAAACGAACTTGCCTAGAAATTAACGAATGCAGTATATCAACATTTTATAAAAGAATTGACCAAAATGGACCTTCAATAAAGTAGTATACAACATCTCTCGCATCAACTCTCTTTATTACCTACAATAATAAATCAAAGTACACACTAGAATGTAACAAATAAAATTTCCTTTGCGAATAGAGACACTCACCCTACAAGATAGAATAATAAATTTCATCTTGACAATCAGTTACCATGTAAAAACTATCTCACAATTGAACTCCTCCTCCCCCCTCAAAGTCAAAGCACTAATTACAGAATAGTATCACCTTCGTCAATGCCAAGCATTCTGAGATCATCGGGTCCAGGTTGTCCATCAGGTTCGACTTCAGCTTGAGTTATCTCCGGCGGTGGTTGATCCATGTACTCCGGCCCATACCCAACACAGCCCAACATGCTATCATACATGGACCCATACATGATATTATGCTCGACCTGAGTGTCGTCCTTCGCCTCCGCATTATCCTTCGGGAAAATGATATTAAGAGCTTCCTGCAGGTCTTCAGGAAGTGGTTGACTGGGATCAGCAGCTGTTTTGCCCACCTCCGGTGTCTCCACAGCCTCAGGATGAGCATTCTCCACCATGGGCATCGCCATAGGTGCGTAAGGGGTCTGAGCGGGTGGAGGATGGCTGAAGGCAACAGGTGGAGGTCTCACTGCAAATCTCGGTGCATTCTGAACGAAAGGAGGAGGATTCGTCGGTATGAAAGGGGGCGGTTGAGTTGTGCTGAAGACAACAGGAGTCACGTCATTCTGGCCAGCAGAAAAATTCTTGTCAGGATGTGACGGTGCACTACCCTTTGAATTCTCTACAGCGGCCTCCTCAATTATCGTCTCCTCAGATTGGTCCTCGATCTCCATATCAACTACCTGCGTCGTCAGAGGTGCTGAACTCTTGGCTACCGACGTGGTATTCAATACTGGAGGTGGTGGTGCTACCAAAATCTTCATGGGTTGACCCTTGGCTGGAATGTTGTTCAGAGCAACAGGTGTTGCCAATTTCGTTATGTGAACTACACCAGGTGGATTTATTATCTCAGATGGCACCTGTGGTGTGTCCTCGAATTTACTCTGCACATAAGGCAACGGGGTAATGTCTCTCTCAGTCGTTTTCACCTCCTCATTCTTCTTTTTAAACAACGGTAGTCTACCAATGAAAGGGAGCTTTCCCTTGGTTGGCGCTGGGGCTGTTGTTTTTTTTAAAGGTGCCGAGCTTTTTTTTTGTTTAGCCAATTCATTTGTTTTCTTCTCAAATTTTGACTCCTCAGTGGACTCCTCATCTCTCCTCTCTTTGTACTTGTCGTAATTACGCTTGGGGCTCTCTCTCCAGCTTCTCTCACGTCTGGGGCTCTCATCCCCTCGTCTATCCTTCCTTCTGTCGTCGTAGTAATCACGATCTCGATCTCTGTCTCGTCGCCTGTCGTATCTGTCATACCTGCTGTGATACTTGTCATCGCGTCTCTCGTATTTTCTGTCACGGTCGTCTCGGTAACGGTCTCTGTCTCGATCTCTATCTCTCTCCTCTTCTTTTTCGGGCTTTTCCGGAGGTTTTACTGACATGTTCACCTGCTGTTTTGTCCAAAACCCCATGTGAAGCTTGGGAATGTCTTCGGATTTTGGAATGTCCGTTGATTTGGCGGTCTTCTCGTCGTCTTTTTTTATCCAGAAGGGCTTAGGCGGCTCCTTCGGGCCCCAAGCCTCCAGGGGGGGCTCTGGCTTTGGGGGGTAGGTCTTCTCGGGCTCGACTACAACCACCGGCTGCTCCTGACTTGCCCGTCTCTCGTTCTTCTGCTTCATCTCCTCTTCTTGCTTTGCCTTCAGTTTCTCGCGAATAGAATTCAGCAGCTGGCGATCGTCGTTCTCCTGCGCGTGATTGTCTGCTTTACTCTGGGGCACGTTACTCCAGTGGCCTTTCATTTTGATCCCGTGGTAGTCAATCTCTTCGTTGAGGATCGCCTGGGTCGAGGCTTTCATCTTGTTGCGCATCGCCACTCGAATGCTCTTGGACATGTCTTGGTCTGAGTCTGTGTCTGTATTTTCCGTGTCACTCGAACTGTCGCTATTGCTACTTTTGTTTTTTCGCTTTTTGGATTTTTTTTTATTTTTCTTAGATTTCTTTGATTTCTTGGACTTTGGCGGCGGCAGTGGTAGCGGCGGGGGCTCATCCTCCTTTTGCTTCTGTAGCTCGAGTTGCATCTGCTTCTGGCGCTCGTCCGAAAAGGCCTTCTCACGGTCCGCCATCCAGTCGGTCTCCCAGTGAGGACTTTGCTCGACGAATCGCTGGAATTTGAGGGAATCGTTGTTTTTATGGGAAGAGCAAACTTCCATTTTTGGCTCCGAAAGGAAACGGCCGATTTGCAAATTTTCTATTTTCGATTGATTCTTTACATTTTCTCACAGATCAACTTTTAGAAAATTGATCAAATTAATGTCTAAAAATCGGAAATCTTGTTTTTATAAATTTTTGTTTCTTCATTTTTCAGTACTTCATACCTACTATCCTTGATGTCTAGTGCAAATAAGTAAATCGTATCGCGTTTATTGTTATTACCGTATAATTTATAAGTCGTGTCATTGACTTCAGGTGGTTTGAGTTGATCAAACAATTAAATTGGAAAAAATGCTCACCGAATAATTCTCAGAGTGTCGCTTTGACTTCAAGTGAAGACTGGCGCAGTGGAGATCACCAATCCACGAGTCACAGAGTTTGCAATACCAGGCTGTTGCAGCGCTGAAGAATTGAAGTCCTATAATCAAATATAAAATAGCATGAGTGAAATTTATGTGCTGTCATTAACGTCATAAACTTTCATAAGTTCATAAAGAATGACCTTGTGCTCAGCCTCGAAACACTCAAGTCACTGAAAAACAAAGATAGATACGTTAAAGGGATGATTTTTCAGATTATTTTTCATTTCATTTATCGTTGATTGAATATCAAAATACTGAGTATCTTCCATCCACGTTCGACACCAGATAGCACCCTGAAAGAGGAGGTGGCGGGGTGGGTTTTGACACATTTTATTCCACTACACAAACTTTACAGATCAAGTACATGAGTAATTACAATTATTTCAGATTGACAATGGATGAATTTTCGTTTCTCACACGATGAAATAATTATTTTATAAAAAAATTTGTACTATACACTGGTAAAATCTATCGATGGAACTACGCACATGGCACCTCATGTACTTTGTTCAACACTTTTCCTACATTAATAATTGCACAATGTTTTCACTGCACTTCTCCTCACTTAATGTTGATATTCAAGTTGGCAAAATGTGATTTCACGATAGATTTGAATAATATTTTGGTTATTGAAGATGCGTCCTGTGCAGATGCAGATCCATTCACTGATCCCTCTGATTTTTCATGGAGATATTGCTCAAAAATTGGTCTACTCCAATGAGTGTTCCGAAGAGAACATGAAATTCTACAGTAGTTTGTACAAGTTCGATTGGAGAGATTTTTGAGCAATATCGAGCAAAAATCATCGCTTGATTTTTCTCTTCAATACATACCAGTAAAACAACTGTTTCTGTGCACAAGCTACGGAATTGTATACTAATTAGTAAATGTCCATTGAAAGTATGATCGTACCTTTGATTGGTATCCTTTTAGTTGGCAGGCCAGGATAATACGGCACTTCCTTTTCTGTTCCCTCTCCATTCTTCTCATGCCATGGCATATCGACGATCTTACGCTCCTAAAATCCAAAAAGAAAACATGAAAATTATTGAACAACATTTTATATTGTCCAATTGTTTTTAAAATCTCATTAACTTCTCGAATTGTTCAATTTTCATTTTTGTATATATATTTATTTCTTTCCAAGTATACCCTATTCGGGTTTTTACTCCCCCCCCCCCTAATTGCGGTATCATGGGCCGTCTTCCTCTCCAACCATGTC
>JAPYZN010001114.1:0-24673 GCA_030522865.1 Psyttalia lounsburyi
TCCGATCAAGTTAAATGATTGCGGGGAATACTGTCCACTTACCAAATTCGGAAATATCCTCGAGAATATTCTTCCGGTCGATGAGAAATTCATCTGCCATCAGAAACAAGTTCTGCCAAGGCCGACATTATCACCATCATCAAATAATGATAAGTCGGCGGCGAAATTATCATTCGTGAGTGTTCCTGCGATACTGCTCGCTGTACTCTTGACGCAAATTGGATAATTATCTTCGATTGCGCGTTTTTCTGGTTTTCGCCGGCTCAGGATAAATCACTTGATTATCGTCAATCGATTATTTCCGGGAAAACAGAAAGGAAGAGGTGGAAACAATCAGGGAATTTCATAGTATTCAACGTAATCGAGAGAATTGATAAGTTGAAGTACATCAATTGTCAATTAATTAATTGTAATGACATGAATAAATACAAATTATTCGCGAATTTATAATGAAATAATTTACATTAGATTGAGGTTGTTTCGTTAGTAATTGTATAATTCTTGCGATTTATCTATTTTTTTATTCCGGAAAGGAAAATTGCATTTTATTCAACTTAATCGTTTAATGAGAATTTGCAGAGAAAGAAGTGGAATTTTTTTCAGAGTTTGAAAATTTAATATTTTCAGTTTCTCACGGCGTAATACATAGCAATCATTTACAATTGAATACTAGGATAATTTACATCGAATTAAATGAGGATTTCAATTGTGTTTCAATTTTCTGTTCCGCCTTAATGGAATAAAGTCTCATTTATTAATTAAATGATAGTAATATTCATGATTTATTGAACTTTATGCTCTGTCAATCGAGTCTTGAACTTTTGAAAAAGGTTCTTTAAAAATGAAACTTTGAACGGAGAAATCTCAAGATTCTTCTCAGCGAATTCGTTCAAATGACTTTCCCACGAGCTTATTAATTTCTCCGCGGGATTAACGATCTCCACATGGAAAAAATCAAGCGATGACTGCGGGAGATTTGAGCCCACGATTTCGACGAATTTTTCCATTGTCACGTGAAGAATCTCCAGAATGAGACACTTTTTCGATTCCGTTGACACGACTAGCGGGGATTCCTCTCGCGCAGACTCGTTGGACAGTTTCGATAAGGACTTGAAGAGATAGGAGATGATTTCTTCACAAATCAGTCGACAGTTGCAGAGCTCGAGGACTGTCTTCAGGTGGTGGTGCCTTCTTACGTCCTAGAACAATTAAAAACAACATAATAAACTAAAAATTTACATGTGCACTTCTTTTTAATCTCATTTGAATAAAATTTCCCAGCAGAAATTAATTTCTAGGGATTTCTAAACATCTCTTAAAAATTTCAATCTTATATTTGGAATCAGAAAAAAATAAAGAGTAATTATTAAATATCTCACCGAGTTTAATGTAATAAAAATACAATAAATAAATAAATAAAATAAACAATTAAGTAATAAAGTAAAATTAGAGTGGGGTAAAATGGAAGGATTTCAATTGTCAATAACTCGGGATCGGCCGAGTGAAATTCAATGATTTTTTTTACATTGAAGCTGGAAACCCAAACTTTAATATCAATTCAAAATTATTCAATTTCACTCTGCCGATCCTGAGTTATTATCGATTGAGTCGTTCCAATCCCCTCCCCCCTAAGTAAATAATTAGATGAATCAATCGCTCACCACATGATCCCTCTGCGCATTCCCCTCAATGACATTGATAACAGTCTCCACCGAGCACTTGACAAAAAAATCCAAATACCCCGGATACTTGTACTCCTCGATAGCAACGGTATCGATAAACCCCAAAATCACCCTCACGGCCCTCTCCACAATGCCACCCTCCCTCCAGCAATACTCGACAGTGTCCTCAGCCTCCAGAGCTCTGAGTGTGCTCCTGACGATGCTCAAGGCAACAGAAATAATAGGAAACTCCCTGAGAATGCCGGCGAGTCCCACCGACGAGATGACCTCCTCCTCCTCCTGCTCGATCTCCTCCAAAACCGCGACGACGTCCTGAAGGCAATTCTCAAGACTCCCGTTATCTCCAAGAGCTGAAGGCAGTGGCTGGGACTCTCCCTCGAGCCCACTGTCTTTAACCCAGGGATTTCCATCAAAAGACTCCCCAAAACTCATGTCTGGAGTCATCTGACTCGCCTCTTCATCGGTATCAGGGATCAGAGTCTTCCTCGCCAAATCCTGCGGTAACTCCTGATTGTACGAGTCCCAGGTTCTCTCCGGGGATTGAGAAAGGACGACTGCACTGTCATTTTCCTCCAATTTTCTCTTCTTTGTTGGATTTCCCGAGGTTTCCTCCCATTTCTCGTGTTCCTGGAGTCCTTTTGAGGATTCCCGAGGGTCTGGGGGCAGCTCCGGAGTTATTCTCTCTCGAATCCTCTTCTTCGTCTGATCTCCTGAAGATCCTGACTCCTCCTGATTTTTTTTCCCATCCGAGGACGAGAGTTCTTTCAAGTTCTCGTGCTCCCCAGGTTCTTTTGAGGATTCCTGAGGGGCTGGGGCCTCCTCCAGGACCATCGTAATTGTGGGAGGCATCAGAGGAGGCTGTGGAGCAGTTGTAATTGATTGTGATGGCTCTCGTGGAGCCTCTGGCTTGGATGACAACCTCGGCGGCGTGTTCTCTTCGATCTCTACCAGAGCCTTCAGAATCCTTTTAACCTGGGTTATTGGGACCTCTGGGGAGGCCGTCACCAGGGACTTCATCCAGACGATGGCGTTGATGAACTGGAGCTCGGTTTGGCACATGGTCAAGGACGTCAGGAGGGAGTTCTGAGGGGTTTGGGGGAAGAGGGGGGTCAGGGGGGAGATGCAGTGGGGACAGTGGGGGCAGCCGACGGTTGGCGGGGGCGAGGGGTGCAAGGCTGTCCAGAGAACCCTCGGCGAGGGGTGGGATGCTGGAAATTCAGGAAGGAATTGAACTAGAGGGGAATAGACTTCTTGGGACGAGCAATTGTTGACATCCATTTTCTAAATATTTCATTAGTTCATTAGAAATTCCTATTATTTTTGGATAAATTCTCTGGTTAAACATTTTTTTTAATAACAATTGGTCTCGTAATGTCAGTTGATTCTCATTGAATTCTTTTGGAACTGCCCTTACATCGGAAAGTCTATAAATAAATTCTCATTTTTTTGTAGATTTTTGCGACAGAAAAGGATTTCTAGGTTTTTTTGTGGAGGATGGGATTTACTCACTCGGGGAGGACTCCTCTGATTGTCTCTTCCTCTCGGTTACTTCGTCCAGCTTCTCCAAGAGCTGCTGGTACAGGTTTGGTTTAGAATTTCCTCGATTATTCATGTTTTTGTTGTTAATTCAGGTTAAAATGAAAATGGTTTCTTTTTTTGGTAATTAATAATTGTTATTAATTACAAGATATCGGTTTTGATGATTGGGGGTAAAACGGGAGTTGCGAGAAATTGTAGCTGTTGGAATCTAATTCAGCCACTGGATGAATTCGAACCGTTCGATCTTTTGTTGCTCGTTGTTGACGGCTGATTTCTTGGAAGAAGTTCCATCTGAAGTATTGCATCCATCGAAGGTTTGAATTCCTCATAGAACTGCGACTAGCTTCACTCTTCATCACAGAGAAGAAGAAATTTTCTTCAAAGAAGAAATGACTGAAATACTTCCTCTCAAATGCATCAAAATTGAATGACAAATTCCCATTTTCAGAGAACTCGAAGAAATTTTGTAATATCAAGAAAACAATTCTAATTTATTATTATTTACATTTAATCATTCATTCGCAACCGGAAGTAAATGCGCGGACGACAAAAATTAATAGGAATCACGAGAATTAAGATCTCTATAGAATTTTCTCAAATCAAACAATTTTTTTGCTCAATTTCCCCAATAAAAAAATAGAAAAATGGCGTAAAAAGTTCTGCTAATTCTCCCAATTCCATGGGAATTCCAATGGCAGATGAAATTTTTTCACGCGTGTTAAATCCAGTGAAAAGAATTCTTTTTTTGGAGATCAGTGAATATAACGATCTTTCATCCTGGCCTCTCGTCGTACGTTTCTCCCCCGGAGGACCATGTCATGACAGGGTGACTTGTGAACGTCCTCAGTGGCTTCATCATCGGCAGCCCTGATCTGTGCCAGGAACATGCGGCGCGGCATCTGGGACAGGTTGAGATAGGACCCGTGCAGCAGCAGATACGAGAAGATAACGAGCTCTCCCTTCTTAGCGGTCACTGGGGTGGCCTTGGCCAGAGGATAAGCTTCAGGATCGACGTAAAAAGTCGTCCCATTCTGCTCGTCGTGTGCCGTGTGGGGCTTGAGGGGCCCCAACTTGTGACTTCCCGGGTAGACGGCGAGCCCACCGTTCTCGGGGGTGGTGTCGTCCAGGTGGAGGAATACCGCGACCATCGAGTGGTTCTTGAACGGAAAGTACGGGTAGTCCTGGTGCATCAGGTACGGAGCACCCGTCTCTGGCGGCTTCAGGTGGGCCTTCGTGTGGTGCAGAAGAATGTCCGGCGTCTCCATTATGTCCTCGAGGGCGTCCAGGAGTTTTGGGTGCAGCAGGAGGCGAGTGAAGACTGCGCTGTGCAGCTGCAGCGCGTGCACTGCCTTCACCTGGGTTACAACCATTGATCAGAGGTTCACAAGTCACTTTCGTATTAGGATATTCAGGAGTTGTCAGGAGTTGTTGTTGTTGTTTTTTGTGGAAGAAAATTCAGGAGTGGAAATTACTGGCGGATAATTGTTGGATAAAAATTGTAAATTGTAAATTCAATTATCTAGGTATTAAACATTAAATTCAGGAGTGCATGTCAAGCGACTTTGGCATTTTATCTCATGGAGACAACGAAAAAATTAACACCAAATAAAATATTTAGAAAAATATGAGAATATTAATTACCGTGTAGTCCCTATTTTGCGCCAACTTCTTCATGTCCCTTCCCCCCCAAGAGCTCTCCATCTCCCTCACGTGTTCCTTCTGCTTCCTCGTGAAAATATCATCATAATCATCGGAAATCTCCTGGAACTCTTGGGGAGTGAACACATTCGACAGCTTCACGAACCCATTGTCGGCGTAGAACTTCTTCTGATCGGGAGTGAGGAACTTCAGGCCCATTTCGGGTTGGTATTGATCTGGAGAGCTCACTGACACTGTTGTCTCAAGCGAGCAACATCAACTGACGCCTCTGAATGTCTCGATGATTTTAAATGTCACGTTCGAGAGTTCATGGAATTATCCACAGTTGACCCCAAAAATATTTTTTTTAGTGAATCTGTTATCTTGTTGTGCAAGTCCAGAGTAATTGTGGAATTATTTATTCTCAAGCGATCGATGAAAATGCCCACATTTCCATGACGCAAATTTGGATTGAGGAGTGGGGCAGAATGGATTGATTTGTTATGGGGCTGATTATTGGAAATATAAGAGGAAAAAGAATCTGTTGAGGGAAGAAGGTCGGAAGATCGCTTGCCCCATGAATTTTTAAATAAAAAAATGATTCCAAGAATCAAAAAAGCCCGAAATTGTTTGCAAAAGAAAACTCAACAATCCAAGATAACTAAAAATCTCAAGTCTCAACTCGTCACAAAAATTAATAAGTTTACCATCAAAAACCTAATGTTTCCGACATAATAATTAAAAAAAAAACAATTAAGTCACCCAATTTTTATAGAAACATTTTATTAATTCTACTTCAACATCCACAATATCCAAAAGCAGACGCATCCCTTAGTACGTCAAAAAACCAATATACTATGTTAAATAAACTTCAATGGCTATTCCTTAAAATAAAGAAAAGTCTTAGTTCTCAGATAACATATTTCAATAGTTTGAGAATTCTATTTAATAGATGTATCACGTGAGATTGCATCGGTAGTGGAATTTTTCAGCACTCCAACGAATTAATGTCAGTTAAAAACGAATGTTATCTCTGGTACTTGAATCCCTTGACAACTTCCCTGGACTGGTACCAGAGGTAGGGGGCAACGGTCTCCCTTTCCTCCTCAGGAATTTCCTGCGTTCGGTCCTTGGAGCTGTCAATGTAAGGCCTGACGATGCTCGAGCACTGGCAGTCGCCCATGATCTCATTGTGACGTAGTTTTATGCAGAAACTCGAGGCCTGGGAGTTGGGGGCGTACTGAGGTTTGGGGAGAAAAAAATCGGATTTTGGATTCGAGTCACTCTTTTGCAGAAGAAAGAAAGTATTCGTGGGACCCAGGGGGACTGTCATCGCGTCCTGGAACTCCTGGCATTCGATTACAGTTCTAAAAAAATCGAATTAGAGAGTGAGATACGACTGAATAATTGGCGAATTAAACTATCAATTTTTGTCATTAATTTCTTTGTCGACGAATGAAATAACTGAGGAAATGAATGGATGGATAAACAAAGGAGTCAACTAATGCGAAGGCTAATTAATTATCCATTAAATACCTCATCAACGTCAGCAGAGGTTTTCTGTAAGAATGTTGATACTCCATATGCCTCTGGCTACTCAAAATATTCCCAGGGATCTCCACCCTCACCAGTAGCTTGGGAGATATCGTTGTCGCCCCAATAACAATCATCACCTCCTTCACATCGCAGCCCCCCAGATGCAGCTGTTCCGTCAACTCCCCCGAAATGCTGTCCAGAGCACTAAAAAGATTTCTCGTGAATCCATAATTCCTGTCACTGGGCTTGAACCTCGCCTGGAGCTGCGCCAGCGAGTCACACGAGAACGGAATCTGCTGCTTCTGGTACAGAACGTACTTCATCAATTCAGTGATTATTTTCGCGCACGAATCACTTGTCAATTGTTCCTCGAGCTCCACGAGAATCGGGATTTCCTTGCACTTTGTCCTTCCGAACATTTTCACTGGATTAATTCACTAGTCCCTTTTTTTGGACAATTTTCCTCGAGGAAATCGAGTCTAAAGGTGTGTCATGGATAATTGATGAGCCTGCTGATTATATTTGGAGTTAATTGTTGAAGGAATTTTTTGAGTAACCAAAAATTGGGTGGACGAGTTCATGCAGAATGTAAGGATTGATTCGTCTCTTTTTTGTTAATTAATTATCAAAGTTTAACCTTTACTCACGTGCAACTGGGAAATTTCCTCGAGAAAATGCACTCTAGAACTCCGTTTCTCATGAAAAATTGATAAATCCTGGCCCTATTTCTTGCCTTTACTCACGATTTCCGAGGTCTTTTGACAGTGATCTTTAATTTTTTTGAAGTAATTAGAGTGATTAGGAAATTAAAAGTGACTTTTTGTGGGAAACCAAAGGGTTGAGGATTACTTGAGGCAGGTGGAGCCACTGGTGGCGACAAGTGGCTCCAAACAATTCAGTGGGAGTGCTCGAAACGTTTGTTTCGCCAGTTTTTTTGGAAAATGGCTGAGGGAAAGTCACGTCGCGTCGCACAGAGCGAGGATTTATCAAATGTTGAGTTTGAAACTAGTGAAGATGTCGAAGTCATTCCGACTTTCGATAATATGGGACTCAGGGATGAGTTGCTGCGAGGAATTTACGCTTATGGTGAGATTTTTGAGGGGTTGGAGAGGGTTTTGGGGATTCTAACCTCAAAGACAACATCTTGGAGGGATTTGAGCTGTATTTTGGGGCTTTTGAGATTGAATTGATCTTTGGGGCCAGTTTAATTTCATTATTTTGTGGCTAAGAAGGAGGGACTTCAATTAAATCTCCCTATTTGAGGAGAGAGAGAAAAATGACGTGTTTTCTTTATTGAGAACGAAGCAAGATTGTCAGAATGGAAGTCATGATTTTTCCTCATTTCAATAATGAAGAGAACAACCATTTTTTGTTGTAACGAATTTTGATCTGTCATTTTCATCCAAACCCCTTCTAGAGACATCAGAAAAAAAATCTGTAAATTTCTAAAAATATCTGAAACTTTGTCAGAATGATATGGAATTGATTCCCACGATGAAATCAATGATTGTAGTTGATGAGTCAGCGGTTGATTTATATTGACAGGTTTCGAGAAGCCCTCGGCCATCCAACAGCGCTCCATCAAGCCCATAATGAAGGGCAGAGACGTGATTGCCCAGGCACAATCAGGTACAGGAAAAACGGCGACCTTCTCCATTTCCATTCTCCAATCTCTGGACACACAAGTACGAGAGACCCAGGTCCTGGTGCTGTCCCCCACTAGAGAGTTGGCGGTGCAGATCCAAAAAGTAATTCTTGCTCTTGGAGACTTCATGAACGTACAGTGTCACGCCTGCATTGGTGGGACTAATCTCGGGGAGGACATCAGGAAACTGGATTATGGACAACATGTCGTCTCTGGAACTCCTGGCAGAGTCTTTGGTAATTTTTTAATTTTCATGTCGTTTGACAAGCCAATTTAATTAACTAAAAAGTGAAAATTTAGGGACTTCTCCAAGAGCATTCATTAAAAATATTAGAAGGGAGTAAGAATGAGGAGATTAATTCAGTAGTGGAGTAGTAACACAAAATTTTTGTCAGAAGCTTTTTTGTAGCTCTCAATCTCCTCTACAAAAAAGGCATTGACGAAAAATTTGATATTCGTCTTAAATTCCTAGATATTTATTAAAAACTGATGGATAGTCAAAGCTGCAATTTAACCATTTCACTTCTGACTTTCATATTTCGTTCATATTCAGTGGCAATTCTTCCCCAATATCTGAAATATTTTTTTTACATATCCTTTTCTCTGCAGACATGATAAAGAGACGAGTTCTCCGCACGAGAGCAATAAAAATGCTGGTTCTCGACGAGTCAGACGAAATGTTGAACAAAGGATTCAAGGAACAGATTTACGACGTCTACCGTTACCTTCCTCCAGCGACTCAAGTGGTCCTGGTGTCAGCCACACTTCCCCACGAGATACTCGAGATGACGAGTAAATTCATGACTGATCCCATCAGAATTCTCGTGAAGCGCGACGAGTTGACACTCGAGGGTATCAAACAATTTTTCGTCGCCGTCGAACGTGAAGAGTGGAAATTCGACACACTCTGCGATCTTTATGACACACTGACCATTACACAGGCTGTTATTTTCTGCAATACTAAACGCAAAGTGGATTGGCTAACTGAGAAAATGAGAGAGGCCAATTTCACGGTTTGCTCGATGCACGGGGACATGCCACAGAAAGAGAGAGATAATATTATGAAGGAGTTTAGATCAGGACAAAGGTAAATTTCATCAATTTTCACCTGAATTTGCCCATTTTAATTTACTGAAATATTTTTTTATTGAAACGTGGAATCGATACTTTTTAATCAATTACTGCAAGTAATTTTCCTGCATTATCGACTGGTCGACAAGTCAGGAAAATTACTAAAACCTTTGAAGTATAAATTGTAACTTCAGTAATTAATTGAGACTAAAAAAATCGTCGACAGTTCTCAATTAAAAAAAGAATAATTTTCTCGTCTCGTTGAGTATTTTTGGAAGTTTCCGTTTGCTTTCCCTGCTTTTCAAAATAAAAATTACTGAAAGCGGCAGTGATTAGCTCAAACGTCTCTAACGATTTCCATTTTTCATAATTTCTGAACTACTTGTCCACCTCAACTACAGAATTTACGGGGGCATATTCGACTCATGTATTCAATGAAAGAGGAAAGATAACAAAAAATTTCCGGTACCGGGAATCGAACCCGGGTCTCCTGGGTGAAAGCCAGACATCATGAGCCACTAGACCATACCGGATTGGGCAATCTCTAATCATCCGAAAGGGTTGAAAACAATCAGAAAATCCTCCAGCAAAACAATCGATTTTTTCTCTAACTTCCAATTCTATTTTAAATACCATTGGCTCCATCAGCAGACTAAAGACGGCAGAATCTGTAATCTCGTCTCACTCCCCAAATTTTTATTAAATCTACAATCAGAATAATTACCAAAAAAATTAATGACATTAAATTATAAATTGATGAGAAATATTGAGAGTAAATTTTCCATTAGAGAAGTAATCAAAATTTATATAAAATGATTACCGAAGGACTGTTGATGCGACAAAAATTACTTGTCTTCCTAATTTTGCTTGCTTCTTTCATTCCAGTCGAGTATTAATTACGACAGACGTTTGGGCCCGCGGAATAGACGTCCAGCAAGTCTCTCTGGTGATAAACTACGATCTCCCCAACAACAGAGAGCTGTACATCCACAGAATAGGCAGGTCAGGTCGTTTTGGTCGCAAAGGTGTCTCCATAAACTTCGTTAAAACCGACGACATCAGAATTCTCCGGGACATTGAGCAGTACTACTCCACGCAGATTGACGAGATGCCCATGAACGTCGCCGATTTGATTTAAGTAAAATAATCTGAATGGTATTTTGTTGAAAAAGAGAAGAAATTTAATTGTCAGTCTACTTTTCATCTACCGAGTCTAAGGAAGATTCATAAACTTTCGTTTCAATTATTTATTACCTCAATATTCTATGGTAATTACTAACTGATTGAGATGCTTCTTAATCGATCGACGAGGATAATCTACGATTGTGTTTCAATCGGCATTTGGTAATAGGAAATCTTTAGGGAATTAACTTCACAAGATTAAGTCGTAGCACAGCCAGATTTCTTTACTCAAACTTGTATAATTATTGTATCACTTACGAATGATAAATATAACTCTAGTAATGGACATTCTGCAGGCAACTGAATCATCAGCCCCACAATTACAAATAATAAGGAAAATTAAATTTTTCAAATGTCTTAATTTTAATTGAATATAAAAATCGAGAGAACGCGAAAAAAAATTTTTTTTGCTGTTCCTATCAAAAATCATTTCTTTTTATATTTTTTTAAGTTGTAAATCCCAATCAGTTTTACAATTTTGAATAATTTTCTTAGTTATTCGAATGGAATTACCTACTTTCTCCTATTTTTTTGACACAAAAAAAATTGGAGAAAATTTTGCAATCATTAAATGTTGACATGGGAAACTGGTGTCGCTCTCGTTAAATTTTTGGACCCAAACAAACTCGTACAACAATTGCATCAGCGCAAAAACAATTTGCGTCAGTGCCATCTAAAATGTAACAGAACGTGGGCAGTTTGTCGGGAAATGGTCGACGCACTGTTTACAGGGTCACCGAATACAATTTTAGTAAACAGCATTCCCCGCAATTTCCCTAATGACAAGTAATGAGGGAAAAAAAACTGGAAGTTTGCCGACATTTGAACCCGAGTTTGCGCAAACCCCTTGAGTATCCCCGCTCGGTCAGTATCACAGCCACTGAGGGTGGCAGAAAAAATCAATAGTTCACCCCCAAAACAACTGGAAACAATGTTTTCCCTGAAACTAATTCCCCGAGTGTTGACGGCCAAATGCGGGAGAAGATCATCGACGACGAGTTTCCAGCGGTAGAGGGGACCTTTCGGAGGTATAACGAATTTATAATTGAGTGCCCTTGCATTATGAGCAATTACGATTGAGAAAAGTCGGGGGAGGGTGAGAGGTTACGGAAACTTCGGCGAGTGATTTTCAATGACAAAGTGGAATAGCATGCGGTGCAAAGAGGGAAATTACGAGGACTGCGAGGGGAGAGGACGGAGGGACTGGGAATGTAAATGTGGACAGAATTGCGAGAGGTAGAGGATATCGTAAGCAATACGGGTTTTCAGGTTTTTCTATACTCCGAGGGAGTTATGGAGAAGGAGGAGGGCAATATCAGAGGGGGTAACACAGCCCGACGTCAACCGAACTCTGGGAAACGAGAGGCACATGCATCTCCACGTGAGTCAATTTTTTCAATTAAAAGTTATCTAGAAAAAAACAATCTTTTAATTATGAGTACAACAGGTTCGATTGTTTAGATTGTCAGGCCCAACTTCCCCATTTTTTAAAATTCAATTTCCTCAGCTCAGATTTTCTAATTTTTTTCTCTCTTAATTTTCCGTTTTTCATTTAAAAAATTAATCAAAAAGGCCAATTCCTTTTTATTTTTTTTAAAGGCAATTTCTTTTTATTTACAAAATTCGCAAATTAAAAATTGAGTCGAGAATGTCTGAATGGAATTGGTTATCGAATAGCAATTAATTTAATTTGCTTGGTAAGGGATTGAAAAATTATTGTCCACTGAATTAACAAATTTTGTTATTTTCCCAGACGTTCAACCCTCAAAAGTAGACCCTACGCCTCAGAATGGCCGTCAAAGTGTTCGAATAGCAGTATACCTAATGTCAGGTGTAATTCTAACGATGGAGGTCGATAGAACAGCAACGGCCCAACAAATTCAGTCAATCGTACAGACAGAGCCGGAAATCGGTATGTCAAGATTACCACAGATCAGTGGTGAGACAGTATTTGCAATGTGGATGTGTTCATCTCAACTGGAGTTACAGTTGAGGCCAAATCATAGACCGATAGAGCTAGCATCCAAGTGGAATAAATTGGTGAATAAGTATGGAACGAGGGTACAGAGTGACGAGGAGCCATTACTGTACTTCAGGAGGAATGTTTTCCTGTCAAGGAGAGATGAGGAGACCATCAAGGATCCCAAGATGCTGGAGTTATTGTATGCCGAGGCGAGACATAATGTCTTAGAAGGTGAACATCAGACTCCCAGACTTCCCGGTCTCATCCAGACCAAATTCATTGGACTCCTTGACCACTGAAAATTACTTTTGTAGCAGAGAGTGGGAACGTCTTCAATTGACAATAGCTCGGGATCGGCTGAGTGAAATTCAATCCTTTTTCGTTCATATTAAAGCTCTGGCTTCAGCTTCAATATGAAAAAAAATCGTTCAATTTCATTCGGCCGATCCCGAGTTATTGAGGATTAAAATCCCTCCATTTTGCCCCACTCTCCCCTACGTATTTTTGTATTTCCAAAAATAATGAGACATGAACGAAAAAAAAACAAAAATCAAAACGTCTCCATATTTATACACGACCGGAAGCCAATGAATTTCTTTTTTCTTGGGGTGTCTTATACAGAAAGTGGGATTAATTCCCCTGCGAATGGGGTAATACCAAAAATTCAATAATCTCTGGATAATTTCAATAATGTCACTAGACTGATTAGTTATTAATTGAAACGTCTTTAAACGTTGAATTTGTAGGCTCGGGAGACGCAAATTAATGAATCTCTTCAACATAAAAAAAATAAATTTTACTCTCAATTTTTGTCGCCAAAAATGACTGAATTTCCCCGGACACCCCAAAAAAATAATCATTTCCAAAAATGCCTAATCATTCTTAATTTCTCAACGTTTAAGGGAGATATCCATGCGAGGGTCAGGCTCGGTACGCAAGCCTCGGGGCTCTCCAGGCGCGAATAGAACTGGGTCCCTACAATCCTCAAACTCACACTCTCGCGTACTTCCGCAAGCATCGCTCCAGATTTCTTCCCCATCATTACACATCGCCGGGTTTTCTATTTGGATTAGGTTTTGGTCTTGGTTTGGTCGGTGGTAAGGGTGCACCGGAGGCAAGATTACTTGAACAGTACAAACGAATACCCAATCATTCAGGAACAACGCCAAACTCGAGGAAACTCGTGAGGAAGTACCTGGAGTTTTGCTGGGGATTGCCCTGCTATGGCTCGGCATTCTTCCAGGGACAGATTGAGAGGCCGGTCCGGGGATTGGCTTCCTGGATCACCAACAGGGATATGTCAGTGCTGATTGCCATCAATACAACGGGGGTCTACGTTGTTGATGATGCCCAATGTGTGAGTAATTAAAATTCTCTCCAGTCATCTTCTATAAAAAAAATTCATTAACACCCGAACTGGATTGCAGCGCCTCCTCCTGGGGCTCAAATACTCGAATTTGAGTTGGGAGATGGCAAAGCCCTCGGACGAGAGCAATCCCGACTGCAGGCCGTGTCTATTCCTTCAATTTCCAGTTCGCGAGAATGGAACGAGGGTTTATAAAATTCTGCAAGTGTTCTCCAAACAAGTGAGTCCCAATCCAACCGTCAAATTGTGTCTCAGAACCCGAAAATCATTGCCAACGCCAGTCGATGATTTTTAATATTTTAACCAATTTTTACGAATTACTCATGTGTCCAGGCAATAATGATGGACACTCTGATATCTGGTTTCGCCGAAGAGAATCGATTGACCGAAGAAACTGTTGATGCTGCCAATCAGAATCGTACCGAAGGCTCTGTGATAATGAATGCAGGTTGTTTTACAAACAAACTTAGCAAATTCACTCTGGCAACTTTTGACGATCAAGGTAACATCGACACCAGAAAATTCATCCGAAAAATCCACTAAATGTCCTTAAAACCTTTCAGTCCTGTTTATTTCCAACAAAACCATCCCATTAAGTCTACTTTTGCAAAGAAAAAAATTGTTACAATTTTATTCTTTTGTTTGTAGACAAAACTCATTCCCTTGGGATCCTCATAATCTGAAAATAATTAATGAGTTATTCTATTACTTACAGGCCGCTGCATCGGACAAATGGGCTCTTGGTCCTTTCAATGATATTACACCCTATTTTCCTGTGCACACGTGTTGATGACCAAAGTTAGAGATAGTATTAATCGTGATATTGACAAAAGACTTTCTGCAAGAATGTATTTTCATCGAGCTAAGAAAAAATAAGAAACAAACCTGACTGTTGTCTAATTAAATTACTATTTGAAAAAAATTGGGATGAGAAAATTTTCTTCATCAGCCCTTCAGCGTCAGGAGGCGTTGATCCTGATCGAGAATCCTGATCATGACTCGATAGCGCTCTGAGGATAATTCAACATGACGTTTAAGACGAATATCCAGAGTGTGCATTCCCATATTGGCTTCGTTGATGTCCTCGTTGAGTTTCTCCTTCTCCTCTCTGGAGAGATCCTCGCCCTGCGAAAGGTCATTAACAATTTCTGGTATGAAAAGAGGATTAAATGATTGTCATCGATGACATTCAACAACTTCAATGAAAGGAATCTAAGGGAATTTGTTGACTTCTCAACTCACTTCCGCCAATTTTTGCTGCAGCCCCTGCAATATCCTCTTGCAATCCTCGAATCGTCGCAAAATATCATTCGCTCGATGCGTCAACGTCAACTTGAGATCATTCAGGCATTCCTGGCGCACCTCGAGTGCCTGGAGTTTCGTCAGAGTTTTGGGATTACCGAGTCTTGCCAAGAAAGGACGCAAATAGTCGACCTCCTCCTCAATCTCTCTCTGGCTCTGCGCGCGGAGCAATTCTTCCTAAAAGTTTACTCTCCTTCAACTCCACCCAACTGGGACTCTTTAAGTCGGGATAAACCCTCTAAATATCCGCCAATGTCTCAGCAACGTCACTAGTTAAATTTAACGTAAAAAAAAAAATTGGGTGCGTGGTAACCACGTGCGACAGAAGTGAAACTGTCCTAGGCTCTAATTGCGAAAGAATAATTGTTGTTTTAATCTATCAATATGCGACAGTGCCGCAGTGATCGAAGTAAGAGCGGAGCGCGTGTAAGTACAGCCGCATTCGAGTTCCCCCACTCCGCGCCGCTTCCGTGTCCTCGCGACGCCCCCCTCTCCTCACGACTCCACCGGCTTCTCGCGACGCTCCCCTCCCTCGCGACTCTCCTCACAGCGTTCTGTTTTCTCGTGATGCTCGCGCGCTCTAAAATACGTCTCGCCCTAGCGAGCCTAAAAGAGTAACACTTCAAAAAAATTACTCAACGTTCCCAAAAAACACCGAAAGCACCAGTAGCTGAGACATTGACGAAGCAGTAGAGAAGAGCAGGGATCGTTTATCGATCGTTTAATTTTCCCGTGCTCTTCCCTAGTTGAGAGACACCCCAAAAAAAGCAAAGCATTCCCACTGCTAGAAGACCTGAAGAAAGCGAGCAATAAAATATCTACTTCAACCACTGCAACCCGCTCCTACCTTAGCAAACATTCCCGCTTTGGCTTCTTCATTTCTATTCCTATCAAACATCGAAATGACGAGTTTAGGCATGAAGTACTCCCTCTTCCTGGTCTTCAAGAACACTGATATCTCCTTCTCCGCATCCCTGACATGATTAACGGCCTGTACCTCATCCCTGAGTAGCGTCTCCAGCAGGTAGAACATCTCCAACGACTTCGGAGGTGCCGCCCCGGGATCAGGATCGTAGCCGCTAGTCATCCCCTCATCAAAGACGAGACGTTCGCCCCTCTCAGCCACCGGTGGCTTGACAAAAGTCCTCATAGCCCGAGTCATCTCATCCTCAGCGTAATGATACTTCAACCTGATCTCGTTGTCATCAATACAGAACTCCCTGATTGCTATATCCCTCTTCGCCTCGACCCTCTCATTCCTCCCGAACATTTCCGTAATCCTCGTGATGCCTCGGTAATGAATATTATGCTGAGGAACCGGTCCATTGTCCACCGAGAACAAAACACTCCTGCAGTCCAACAAGTCCTTCCGATTAACGTAATACTGAGTCAGATGGGTCTGACTCGCTTCAATCCTTCTGAGCCCATCGATCCTCATGACATCGAAGAACACCAAAGACCTCTCATCCTCCACCGAATTAGTCCCCATCGAGGAGTATCTGTGCTCCTTGCAGGCGTCCGGACGTCCCCGCTCATAGAGATCGCTCACACTTCCTGAGATCATGTCCTTGGTGGACTCGGTGAGCTTGTCCCCCCGGTTCTGGTACTCCTCCCGAATCTTCACCGGAGACTGATACGCGTAATCATCGAACTCAGTGATCTTGGAGATGAGACCGTCCATTTGGACGTAGGGAGCGAATAACTCGGCTTTGGTCTTCCTGAAGAAGATGGTCTTCCGGCCGTTGGGGTACCTCCGCTCGAAGTCGAGGCTCGTGATCTGGATGTCGTTGACGTAGGAGAACGGCATGTCGAGATGCTTGTCCTGGAGGGGATTGTAGTCCTCCTCTTTCTCGTCGGAGACGATGAGTCTGGCTGGTTCCCCGGGAAGGAGGTGCTCCCAGTACTGAGGATTCCCCAGGTCCCAGTTGAGGCCTGCGCAAGCGTTCGTGCAGATCTGCATATTCGCCCAGTAATTCCTGTCGTTCCAGACGCTCTCGATCCCGTGATAGAGAAGACCGGTCTCGGGGTCGTCCGGGTTGTAGGAGTAGCCAGACGTTGGCTCGATGAAGAGAGCTGACTTGATCTCCTCGTAACGAGTAGTCTCGGAAGGATCATTCGGTAGGATGAGAACCCAACTGTGGACCCTGTGCCCCCAGAATCTGTCCGGCGGCGGGCGTTCATGCTCGAGGATTAGCCTCTGGCGCTCCTTCTCTTCCAGATCAGCGGCTTCTTGTAATCGCTTCCGCTCGAGCTCCTCCATCTCCATTAACAACTTGCTTCGGAAATCCGGTGGGGATTTAACTTGGTATCTGGCGGTGTCTTCGGGTGGCGATTGGGAGGGAGTTGAAGCGGAGTTTGGTAAGTATGGACAGGGGCGCATCGACATGTCGCAGAGAGTTTGCTCTCTCGAGGCGTAACCGCTTATGACGTAAGCGTTGTAACCCTGACCGAGGAGGAGGGATACCAGGAGGGTAGAGTACTCGAAACTGTTGGCGGTCTGGGTGGTCAGCAGCCATGTTGGTGAGCAAAGGCGTTCTGGCTGGAAACGGAAGCGTGAGTGTGGATTTTCATCCAGATTGTTTTGATTATTATTAATCAGCCAATCAACCAGTGATTGCAAATACATTTTATCAATCCTATCTCCCGGAGCCGCGCGAATCCTCGATTTCATGAACCGCGAAAAAATCGCCGGCGGTTGGATTCGAACCCACGACCTCGGCTCTCCAGTCTCAGCCTCTACACAAGAGCCATTCACGCACGTCCAGATTAATATTCCGCGAAACAAAAGCTATGACTCCGAGGATCATAACGATCACAAATTCACCGCCAACTTATTATTTCCGCACTTACCGACGCACCCAACCACGGCAACTACCGCAGTCCATAAAGTAGACAGCCGCCCCCCTCTAATCTACCTTACCAACAGCCAATCATAAAACATCGAAGCAATAATTTTTCCCTTGACAGAGTCATAACAACCATAACCGGTTAATAGAGAGAGACAGAGTGCCCGGTACTAAATCACCCCGGTAAAACCTACAATTGTGGAAATACACGAGTCGTTGCCACGTGCTACGATGACACTCAACCTGATAATCTTGACCTACGTATACCCCTCATGACGAGTACAATTTTGCCAATCAACAACGGTCACTTCCCAAATTTCTAATTAAATTCCCGGAAAAATCCTTACTACCCCGATTCTCCCCCAACTTGTCGAGAATAAAGAAAGTCTCGCAATTTTCCGTAAGACCGCCCAGTCGAGGGTCACCCCCCCCCCCCCCCTCCCTCACTCCTCAAATCCTAAAGAATCTTGCAACGAGGCGCAGTTCTTTTTTCCAGCGAAAACACGTTGGAGACCGTGACAGGCTAGGGTGGCAAACGACGGGTGGCCGCAGTGGGTGGCGGGCGGGGTGGCGTAGCTATAGGGGAGATGGGCGAGGAGCTGTAGATGGCCAGTGGGTGGCGGTTCACTTCTCTCCGAGCCACCAGTCCCCCTTGACGGCCCTATTCCCATCGTCTCCTATCTTTCACACAAACACACACCCCTAACACGACACGGTTTCTCCCATGCTCAACTCGCCATCTCTCTCGCCTCCTGACTCTCTCTCTCCCGTTCTCTCTCTCTCTCTCTCTCTCTCTCTCTCTCACTGCCGGTCGTTCTGCTAAGCTAGACCCTCCTCCTCCCCTATATCACACTCGCCCTCCCTCTCGCCCGCGTCACCCTCATTCCGTGCGACCCCTTCGACCGTCAACCACGTGGGACACACAAAGCGAGGGTGTGAGGGAAGCAGACAACGCGGAGATACTGCCGCCGCGGCAGCTGCGTTCAGTGGTTCTCAGTCTCCACCTTTGGTATATTCTCCCATTTCCCCAGTGTACGTCATAGGGGCTCTCGTGTTTTTTTTTTCTCTCTCTTTTTTTTTTTTTTTCTTCGTTCTCTCTCTTTCTTTTACCTTCTTCCCCTTGCTTTTTCTCCACGCGCTTTCTCCGCTCATCCGTTTCGGGAGAGCGACGCAAATGGAGGGAATATCGCGTGTTATTGTGTCTCCGTTGCTCCACACGTGCGTCAGTAACTCAACGCAATTTTCTGTCTTTAATTTTCATTATTTTTCGGCGAATGTTTTGTTTACGATGAATCGCGAATTTGAGACACTTCAGTTTTGTTTTGATTCTCCAATTTCACTCGCGACAAACGTCAATTCTACCGGGAGTCGGCCGGGCAGGAGGGGAGAGGAGGTCGAGGGTCTCAAGGACAAACTTGTCAGCAAAGTTTTTCTCCGCCCCCCCCCCCCGCGCGGCCCCGGCCGTTTTGGGGGACAGCATTGTTTACATTATTCTTTTCCCGGAATTCTCACCAGCGGGGTTCACTGGAACTGATGGGCATATTGTATCTGTGTATAAAGGGATATACGAAACATCTCCGAATATGCGAACCGCTATTCTCTCGGTATAGCTACGACGGTATTACCGGGATACTGGCTAGGTGTATCTAGGCCCTATGTATTCAGTTGCAGGGGTAAGGCTACATAGGTGTTTCTCGCGAGAGTTGTATATAAGCCCCCTCGGACCGTCGTGTACATAAGCGTTCGCGTCGCGATCACTAATACAGTATATATTTTATCTGTGTGTATGTGGTAACGGTGCACTGGGCGTTCACAGAGGTACATGGTCAAATCCACCGCGTCGCGACGCTCTTGATACGCTTGGCGATAGGGAGAAGGGGGAGGGGGATTTTTCGGAAGAATTGAGGCAGACTTTCTTCGTAAAACGGGCGAGCCGCGCCTGGCGGATCTATTTCGCTCAGTTATTCTGTACTCGGAGCGTTTTTAATTTTGAAAATTTTCCCCTTTTCACTTTATGAAGGGAACTTTTTAGCTGAGGTGAGATAATTAAGTGGAGTTTCTTGAAGAGGGTGATGAAGGTTAAATAATTAAGAAGTGTCGCGAAAGTATTAGATAAATGAGATATTTTATCGGATATTTGGAAATTTATAGCCCAATTTTTGCAGTTTTTCCTATTTATAGATTTATTATAATTTTTGACTTTTTTGGTCCTATCGATAATGACAGAATTTATTATCGAATATCGATTAATCGATGAGAGAAATAATCGATTAATCGTATCTCGCACTTTCGCAATTTGAGAACCTCCGTTTTAACAATTTCTTTTATTCTTGTAGATAATGACCGAAAGATGATCGAGAATCGATTAATCGGTGAGAGGGAAATAATCGATTAATAATATCTCGCACTTTCGAGATTTCGATTCGATACGATAGAAAATATCGATTTTTTTGTCGTATTTATTTATGATTTTTTTTTTGTAATTAATTTTTTTCTTTTTTCTTTTTTGAAAATAATATGCACTAGAGAAATTTCGCGGACAATCCGAGGATATTGACGTAGTTATCGGAGATACCATCGATATGAGGTAATTATTTCAATAGGAAACCGTGAGCGATTGAAACTGAAGGTAGATACAACTCAGTTAACAGCTTTATTCGAATCGAATGAAGGCGCTCATGCAAATGAATCGTAATGAGGGTTTCAGTTGCTGCGAATCTACTCATTCAGTGGGAATGAATAAACTCAAGTGTTTATTTTAGGAGGGACGTCGTAAAATGGTCAAGCTGATTTATCAGCATTTGAGTAATTATGAAGTTATCTCGGTAATTAGTGGACTCGAGGCGAATCATTTAAGGGCAAATTTCCCCTGTACAATTCGTTGATGAGGCCGATTAAATACAAGTGTGACTACAGCCTTTGGGGGTATTCTCCCCCCGTTGGGGGTGTTTTATATATTTTTTTTCTCTGTCCAGAGGATGGCGTCGCTCAATTTCCGGAGATTGCTAGGGAAAAATGGTCGTCCGGAATTATTTGAGGGGAGTCAAATGCTGGATGACTTTTATCTCCTGGTAATTATTTTAAACATATGCAACCCTCAAGCTTAATACTACTTTACTCGGGGACATAAACTCCCGAATCAATATTCCTCAAACTTACAGCTAACCCCGGAGTGCTCTGGGGTTAACTCTCAGGTGAAACCTATTATGAACATTCTCCAACTAGTCCAAGTATCAAGATCACCGGAAAACTGACGTCTGTGACGCTTTAAAAATTCCCTCATTTCCACTCCCCCATTCCTCATTCACACACGGAGCGGTAAAAAAAAATGGAAAAAATAGGTCAGGAAAGAAAAATCACAAAAATCATGTGAAAATCTTGGTTTGACCTGATTGTTATGCATCGCCAGAGATTGGGAGACCAGTTTTTCCCGCGAATTTTCACGAAGTGCCGCGAGAGAATTACATTGTTCTGCGTCAAAATTGGGGGAGTCAATTTGACATTTGAACTCGTCTTTTAAAAATATAAAAAGTCATTTCGAGTTGGGCAATGAGAACGTAGAATTCAACATCTCCCTCACTTCCAAATCACTTTTAGAATCTTCCAGATGATACCAAATTCAGTTAATTTTCATCATTTAATCGGGAGATTTTGATGATTAATAACAGCTCCCTCCCCTGCAACTCAGACTTGTCAGTTATTAACCAGTTAGGGTGCACCTGCCGCAATCAAATTTGCATAGATCCATCTACGATTACTGAAATCAGTAAATTTATTGATTCCCTTTTGCCAATCAAGTATTCCCCTGATAAAAATTTCAAGCGATAAGAATAATACAGGGCTACATATATTATTTAAAATATATTTTTCCATGTGAGACTATATACTCCCCAAAATCCCGTGCATTTAATTATCCAAACGAGCCCTCCCCTCCGACACCTGAAATATCCTCCCCCCCATGAAAATCTTAACGACCCGTCCAATTCCCAAAAACCCCCCCGAATCCAAAAAACTCCTCCACCCAATCTCGCCTTAACATCCCCAAGTGCGTCGCACATCACCAGCTCCACACACATATCCTCCCTCACAGCGAAACCCACCAGAATCCGTAAGGGACGCGAGACGCCAGGGGACACTATTTGCAACGAGATGAAGGGGCTGTGGGGGGGGAGTGGTGGGTGGTACGAGAGGGTACCAAAGGGAGAGTGAGGCCAGGCGTTACGGTTAGCTCCGGGGGGGGGGGGGGGGGCGGGGGGGGGGGGGGGGGGGGGGGGGGGGGGGGGGGGGGTCGAGGAGGGTGGTGGGGTAGGTTGGTTGGCGTTGGGTTTGCGCTCTCGCTGATTACGTCGCGGAATAGCCGTAGCGAAGGACTCGGTGTAACGTGTCCTCTCACTCCCACCAGTCCGCAATGTCCTACCAAACCTGGGCAAGCCTCGTTTTACTCTGAACCCCCCCCCCCCCCAAGCGTCGCGACTAGCCCTAAGCTAGATCGTGTGGAGCGTAACGGCCACGAATATATAGCGCGAGAATATATAGATGCACTAGAACGGAGACAGAACGACTGTGTATATATCGGGATATAGGGGACTCTCTCTCTCTCTCTCTCTCTCACTCCCTTTATCCCCCTCGCTATCTCTCTCTGTCGCTCTCACGTCCTCTCTCCGTCCCTTGTCAATTCTCTCTGTTCCACACTCGCGTTTCCTTTGTCCTGCACTTCTGACCTTACCCCTCGCACTCCCACGTCCATCTCTCTCGTCGATTGAACGTAAACGGGGTGGGTGGGGCGGGAGGGGGTGTATGGGGGGGGTCGTTGGGTGGCTTGGGGATGGAGGTTAGTTAGGGGTGGTATATTGACGGCCGGCGTCGCGAGGATGTCTATACTTAGTGCCAGGGCACAACCGACGCGTTTCCAAAGGCGTCGACCGTCCTCTCCATCTCACTCAAACCCCTCTGGGCACCCTCTGGCATCGTATTGCCCGCGTCCAAACCCCCCTTGGAATGGTCTCTATATGTGTCTCAGTTACACGTACACCGACCATGTCACTTGGCTGATTGTGTCTCTCTCTCTCTCTTTCGCTCGCGCACTCGCTCACACTCTCTCTCTCTCTCTCTCTCTATATCTGTCACTCCCTCTCTCTGTCTCGCGCGCGCTCTGGGTAAGCGAGAGGAAGGTCTCTCTGTGCCATCAACGACGGTCCTCCAACCCTCCGGTGCTCATGTACTTCGTATATAGGTAGAACTGGGTGGAAAGGGTCTCCTCTGTGTGCAGTACATAAGATAGGTAAAGTGGCCTAGCCTCTCGGATTCGCAAAGGCCTGCGAAATATAAATGAGAGGGGATCGGGTTGGGAATTTTGTTTTTCTTTTTTCGGTCTTGTTTTCTTCTTTTCTTTTTTTCCCAGGGATTTTCGGGTGCGTTGGCTATTGTTTTTCACGAACGGGGGGCGGAGGGGCGGGGGGGGCTGCGTCGACCCAGTGAACTCGGAGGATGTTATTCATATTTCTCGGCACGGAGTGGATGGGACTATCGGCTTTAGGATTGAGGGGCGAATTGCGAGAGGTTGTAATGGGAGATAACGATTATTCGGGAGATATGGTTGAGGAGTGATACTGAGGGATGAGATTAACCGAAGGGGGTGCACTGGGTGGTACAATTGTTTTGCGAGGTGATGCGGTGTTTCTGAGGATTTTCAAGTTCTTGGATTTGTCAAAATTTTTGTCTTTACAACTGACAATTTGAAATTTGAAATTTAGGGGAGACTGGGGGGGGGGGCTAAGTGAACCGGTTTTAATTGTCAATAACTCGGGATTGGCCGAGTGAAATTAAATGATTTTGTGGTCAGATTTGAGCTGAAAATCCGAGCTTTAATATGAAATAAAAATCATTCAATTTCACCCGCTCGATCCTGAGTTATCGTCCATCGAAGATGTTCCTCCCGCCCCACTCCCCCTTCTAATTCCCTATTTTTCTGAACAATGATTTTTATAATCGATTCATGCGCGAATTGCCCTCCCGCCCCAGCATAAAATCCATTCCCATCGATCGTCGATCCCTTTCCATCTTTCATTACCTAATGGACTCCATTTCTCCGACATAAATTATTACCTACAAAACGCAAGGAACGAAATAAGACAAAAAGCACAATCAGGTGGTTAGCAACGAGACGTGAAAGCAAGGCGGATTGAAAAAAAAAAAAAAAAAAAATCGCGAAAGAAGAAGGGAAAAGTGTATACAACGGGGGTAGCTCAGGAAAAAAAAAAACGAGAAAATTCACCGATCGATCTGGTCTTTCGGCGTTCAAGTCCGAAACGAGCCGAGAAGGAAGAAAAAAATGCCATGGAAAAAGAGAAAGAGGACAGAGTGTGGGGGAGTGATGGGAGGGGGAGGTGAGCATGATGGCGTCGATGCTGCGGGGCGAAAAGAGAGCAAAGGGGATGAGGGATGGGTGGGGAGGGAAAATACTCGCGATGTTGAGGAATCGCGAGGCACGAAATTCTCAGCAGTCGCTCTCACTCTCTCTCTCTCTCCCACTCCCTTTCTCTCCCTCTCTCTCTCTCTCTTGCTTTCTACTGTGTTCACTCACCCTTCGGCGGGGGTGACCGTTGAGCGTGGAAAACCCTGTGGAGGAAAATCGTACGATCGATCTGTGTGCCTTCGGTCTTCAGGTCCAAAACGAGGAACAAGACCCGGTGGTTGGGTAGAGGAGCAGAGAGAGATGGAAAGAATGGCCCCGGGGGGGGAGGGGTGAGGGGGGAGGGGGAAGGACCGTCACGGACGTGTGCAACGTGGCCTCGCGAACACACTGAAGAGAAACCCAGGGCTCCTCTCTCGTGTCTGCGTGGCGCGGGTGGCCGACTGGATGGATTAAGGGGGCTTCACACGAAACTCAAAATTCTCAAGCCA
>JAPYZN010001115.1:0-32621 GCA_030522865.1 Psyttalia lounsburyi
TAAATTATTAATTTAATTTTATACCTTCAGTAGGGAAGGAGTGGGGCAGGTTCCGTACATCTACCCAAGCATAATGAATTTCAAATCTTTATGTCTTGACATGTTCAAATCATTAAAAGCAACCAGTTTCCGACATTAAAAATTACATTTCCTACATCATACATACTAAATAACAACAACCACACTTCAGTTTTTAAAGGAAACATAAATTTTTTGAGGGTGGTAAAGTAACACTTTACCAATTTTTTTTATCCTAATGTGCTGGAAAGTGAACTTTCAGGCACGTGGAGTGTCTGATGCAAATAAAATATGTATATAACATGGTAAACTTATTATGTACAACGTATTTACAAAATTATTAGGTCGAAATATGGACAAATATTCCGCGACGGAACTAAAATGATAGTCATAATAACATCCAGTGACAAATTATTTGATAAAACTACAATTGAATCATTTTCCTACATCCACTGCAAAAACTGTACCAGTAAAACAAATCAACTGGAAATCATTTTAAATTTCTGTAACTCACTCAATTTATCCTGATCGATGTTTCTTTTTTACCTCTGATGCTTCCAAAAAAAAAAGCAAAGAATATTCTATATAATAAGAGAGAGGTATCGGGAGTCTCGAATGAGCCCTCGAATGGCACTCGAATGTGAATCGATTTCATCACAGTCGAACTTAAAATTCGAACCAACGGAAACGGGCGCAAATTTCCAATCTTCTTTTTTCAAATTTGATGAAAAGAAATATAACTAAATACAACTAAATGCCTCCGTACGTATATTGGAAGTTATGTTCATTTCGTGGATTATAAATACATTAGGCAGATTTGATATATGAAGGGGTGGAGTGTAGGTGAGAAATTCACCCACTGAGGGGGTGAAAGGGGTTGCATATTTTTTTTGGATGATTTTGAAAATCGTTGAGTTGAGAGACTTTAAATTTTCTGTTAAAGCTTCACATTTAAAACGAACGGACACAAATTTGTCTCTTTTCGAAAATCAACCCCTGAAGGGTTGACAGGGGTGCAAATTTCTTCATATGATTTTGGAAGCCGTTGAAGTTACAGAAAGGCTACTGAAAGAATAATGAAGAGAAAAAATCATAACAAAAAAAGCGTCAACATCGCAGCTGCAAAGGCGCTAGTAAAATTGTGAGGAAAAAAATCCTTTGTTCGCTGACAGCCTCATTGGTGCATTTTCAGGTAAGCTATTAAGCTGGAGTTGAATATCCACGAGAATTTATGAAGCATAAAAGTGACCGGAATCATGTATCGTATCTCAAACGATGAATACATACGAATGCTCGTTTTTTATCGTTTTAACGTCATGTTCAGGATATGATTTTTTTCGCGATGCGTTCCATTTATAGTTTTACTACAGATGATGGAGCACTGGAAAAAATCAATGGGATGCGTTACTGACATGGAATTGGAAAATATTTTATACTGACATTCAGGATTTCGCAGGGGAAAGATTTTATGTGTGGAAACATGTTACTTGGTATATTGAAGTTGCGAAGAATGTATCGCGGAAACTATTTATTGATGCACCGAGAAAAAAATTCTGTAGAAATTACTGTTCCGTAATATAAATCTGTAATACTTTGGACGTTCGGAGAATATGACCGTATCGCTTCACTAAAATCAGTTGACTGCTTGCTAAAAGTTATCTAATAATTACCAAAATAATTTCCAAATTTTAAATAACCCCCCACAAAATTCGATATTTTGAGGTCGGATTTTATTGCTTGACTGTTTTGGTAGTCCAGAGGTAATTTCTTGAAGAATTTTATTAGAACAAACCGAGGCAGTTTTTCTTTTGCTGCAGGTGGAGAGTAATTGTCGGATTTAATGAAAAAAATAGCTGAATCATGAGCGATTGGTGAAATATCTCCATTCAATGGCCATTTGAAAAATAAAAAAAAGGCATATTGCATTCCAATATATCTACATATTTACCAATCCTCGAAATAATTGTCGAACGAAACACATAAATCGCTGGCAACCACGTGAAAATAAAAAATGCACATCGGATTTTATTCAAAATGCCCGTGAAGCTGTTGCACAAAAACACAGTAGTTAGTCATATGAACAATAATAATGAATTAACCATAAAATTTATTGCACGCAGCATATTGGCTCTTGATACCATGCGATTTCTCTGATTACAATTCGTCATACGTGAAAATGTAACCGCAGTTCACCGATCGTGAAAATTGTCGGGGATATTTGTTCATTTATCGACAACATTACAGGCACAAAACTGGTGAGTGGTTTGCAGTGTACCAGTGAATCGTAATGATGATTTTCACCAGTGCACAGTAAAATGATATGTTGAAAATCTGTAATGCAGGTGGGTATACCAGGCCAAATAAGTCAAGCCCCAATCCTCATCGTTTTGAAAATTGATGACACTTTTTCTCTACAAGAAATGACGGGGTTCAGAAACTACTCCTCAATTTTTATCATATTTTTTCTCCTGCTTAATTCAAGGATAAAACTTATGTCTTCTTTTTTTGTCAATAACTTCGATTTTGATCTAATGAACGTTTAAATTTTCAGTGCTGGTCGTATTCAAAAATATATTGAGCCATTTTTTTGAAATATTTAGATCATCTAAATGAAAAAAAATCCTAAACATCTTCTCAAAAACAATAAAAAATGGAAAATTAAGGTACTTATTAAAGCAAAACCAGACGATTAGATCTCGAGTTATTAAAAAAACAGAAGAAAGAAAAATTAATGTCTCAACACTGGACTGTCAAAAAATCTCAAAAAAATTGAGAGAAAATTTTTCAATCCCCTCAATCGTAGAAAAAAATAGCCCTCGATTTCGAAGATACCGAGGGTTAGTATTAGGCTCATTTTGCCTTGAACACCTCAGCTTGTTAGATTAATGTTCAATTTATGAAGGAGGTGCAGTGAGTCATTTGAGCGTAGATAAAATGAGGAAGAATCGCGCAAGTGGAATATAACTCTGCATGAAAGTGGACGGAGCTGTATATCGCCCAGAGAAGAGACTTGTAATTCATTTCTGACATATGACCTCGGGGAACTAAACGAGGAATCGTGACGCGAAATACCCTTCTCGCTGTGTGCATCACTGGAATTTCACACCCCGCCGGATGTGCAAAATTAAACGTCCTCTATAGACTAACAAATTATTAGATTAACTGGATAAATTATGATGAGAAAGCATGAGTCACACAGAGTGAGTGTTATTTTTAATTTTTTAGTTAGCAAAATGAATAATAAATGTGTGCCGATTGCGTCAGGTGAATGGGTAGATTTATCCCTCATTCATTAAATTAATAGAGATGAAAATTTACGTTCAATGGGGATCATATTTGCTGGAACTAATAGAATGTTCTATTACCCAAACATATTGTTAATTGGAGGTTAATCTGATATTACATCCAATTAATTAACCAGGCGGCGGAATACATATGAATCTCGGAAACCTAATTTCCCAGGAATAATACGCGTGAACAATTTTATACATAGTAAATTGATGTCCCCGTGTATTTAGACATGAAATTCGTTCACTGATGAATATCTACTGGGAATGAAAGGATTTTTTTTTCATTCCGAATGGGATTTTCGGAATTGGAAAAAATAAGTAACGGAAATCTTAGTTCCTCCTAGAAACCTCCGAACCGCCAAAACTCCATTCCCTGCACTTCTCCGGTAGCTAGAGAGAACAGGTACAAAGACCGATTTTTGTGGCTGGGTGACACCAACAGGTCGGTTCCACGATCTCCCGAAATATCATGGGATTTCAAGGAGTCAATGCCAACTTCACTTAAGCATTTTTAAGAAAACAGGAAATTTAAAATTTTATAGAGAAAAAATTCTGAAGCCTACCAGAAATCGAACCCGGAACCTCCCAGTTCCGCGCTGGTTTTCTATTATCATTTCAAATTGATTTTTCGAACCGTGCTGAAACAGTAACGTGCTGAAAAATTGACAAAATTGAAAAAGGCCCAAAAAGGGACAAAAACGGCAACAAAAACTCCTAAAAAGGGCTAGCCAGTGCTCATCTTCCTTCAAAAAAATCGAGATTTGGACATCCCCGGTCGGTCAGCTGCCCAGCCAGTCGCCTGTCTGCCCGAAAGGCTGAAATGCCAAAAAATCAAAGACCAAAGGGGCCCCCTTTCCATTTTTTCGATTTTGACCAAAGTCGGCACTCTTTTGACGATATCTCAAAAACTATTGATCCTATCATCCCGGCGTTTGTTCCATTCGAAAGCTGAGCTGATTTCCTATCGATATAGGGTATTTCCAAGTTTTTAAACTGATTTTTCGAAGCGTTTTTTGAGTTTTTCTGAAATTTATAAAATCACCAAAAAAGGGGTGACAAAATCATTTTAGGAACTTCGGAATACCCTATATCGATGGGACATGAGCTCAGCTTTCGAATGGAATAAACCCCGGGGCGATAGGATCAATAGTTTTCGAGATATCGCAGAAAATGTGTTCATCCACCCGAAAATCGCTCAAACCGGCGGGCCCCAGAGGTCAAAAATTCGAAAGTCCAAAAAATCACTAAAATCAAAATCTGAGAGGCTATATCAATCGGAAATTTCCTCAGCTTTTTAAATCCGTTCGAATTTTGGAGCTACGCCTGATAGTTTTCAAGATATTGGCAGTTTTCTGACAAAAATTTCAAAAAAGGGCCCTCAAAGTCGCTAAAGGGCTGAAAATATCCTAGAAGTGATGCCAAAAGGGCCCAAAAACGAAAGTAGAAACTCCAAGATGCCCCTCAGCCTTTGGGAATTGAACCCGGGATCTCCCAGATCCACGCCTGGTACTCTCCAGAAATTGAGCTGTTAATAAAATCATGCAATCCTAATTGAGGACCGCAGCAGTCCAGTTCTGACGATTTACTCTCCCAAAAAATTTTCAAATAAAATGTCTTCCTAGAAGGTCATAAATAACTCTAGATTCAGTTGGCTCTAAGACAGTGGTGACTTGCTATGCCAACAGAGTATCTTTCCAGTGCGTCATAAATCTTATCCCAAAACTCCAGTGCAAATCTGATATCGAGTTTAGAGCATATACATAAAGTCTCAACCCGCACCACTCCAGATGTATGTCTCAATACATGTATAAATGCAATTGAAGTAAGAGAGAAAGAGAATTTGCGGGAGGGGGGGAGGGAAATGCAAATGCACATGTACATACGTGGCCAATGTGTCCACGTGGAGAGACGGGGCAAATGTGCACACAGTAATATAAGCCGCAGAGATATGTGCCAGTACGAAGAGCAGTTGGATTGGCCGATGGAGAAGGGGGGAATCGAGTTGCTTGGGAGAGGGTTGAGGCTGAAGGGGAAGAGGTACGGACGCTGGGCGAACGGAACGGGAAGCATGCAATAGAGATTGCCCCGGCGTAACCTAGAATATATTCATCCCCAGTCTCATATCCGTCCAATAGATGCCATAGAGAAGGAATTTTTGAATTAAAAATCTCATGTAAAAATTCACTATTCAGACGAAACAATGACCGGGAATGTTTTGTCAATCCAGCACACAGTATTCCTCTGAAGCATAGGAATCTGCTTTACTTTTTATTGCAACCGATATCAATTAAATGCACCACATTCTTGGAAAAAATGGAAATAAAAATCTAACAGACTCAATTTTCTACGAAATCTTTTTTTTTAATTGGAAAATGTGTACAATTGATTTTCAACATTTATTCATATTTTTTTATGCTCCCCATGACGTGATCATGAAAAATATCAACGAGCTTTGTGCAATTAAGGCTAACTATTGCAATCGCTTTTAATACCCGAATAGCTCTCGAATAAAAAATAATTGCTAATGAAAAGAGCTCGATTTGACGTCAACCATTTCGGGAATCATTTATAAATTTCCGCCTGTAGCAGTGCGAAATTTCAGTCCCTCACAATCCAAAAGTTTGGTCATTTGTATTTCTCGAATTTTAGCCGAATGCCTGGCAAACCGAGAGAATTCGCTTTGGCAAATGTCAAGTTTCCGTAAGAACTTGAAGCTCGCACGAGCGATTTACCAGTGGATAAGAAACGAATTTCCTGACACGTGCAATATATTGCACTGCTACCACTCGAAACCAACCTCGTATTCTCTACTGTAGATATATTTTATTCCCTCTCTCTTGTACAATTTTCTCACTAATATTCCCTTTCTTTCTCGTATTGGACCGAATTCGCTGCAATAAGCTTTGGAACAGGATTTCATTGGAGCGAACCGATTGCCTCGACACAACCAGAAAAGGCCGGGCTTCGATACCCTTTCCTCCGGTGCATTCAACTACTACTCTACGCTCTCGACTTCCTTATAGCGCAGATAGATATCTTTGTAACGAGTCCGTCGGGGTATTACGTCCGTTTTCAACATCGAACAAGTAGTGTACGACCGGCCATCACTACTGAGCACACTCTGAAGCATGCTGCTCTTGTTTTCTATTTTATGACCAGTGGAGCTTTAATGAAAAATTAATCCGCCTGTGAAGAAAGGACTTTTTACGAGCATTAAGAGGATATATCCGACTGGAACAACTCCTGTTGAAAATTATGGCATTAAGATTGAAATTGCCTGAGGAATTGATTCAGTAGCAGAGTAATTGGCGGGAAAAAAATGATTATAATTTTCCGTTCATATGTAAACCCCGAAACAATGATCAAGAGATGTCAGAGAAACGGAAAAATGTGACGTCCTCATTGACAACGTCACCCTATCTAAAGAAAGCACGAAAATTGTCAGGGATATTTGTTTATTTATTGACAACATTACAGGCACAAACTGTGTGAGGGGTTTGCAGTGAACCAGTGGAAAGAAATGTGTGAATGTTGTGGGACAGTATTATTATTTCATTACGGCTACGTTTAGGTATAAATAGTTTTTCCTGGATAGTTGAGGGTGGCCTGTGAGATCAGTGTGGATATTCTTCTTGAATAATCAATGTGTTGTATGTGCCGAAAATAGTATATCTCTCTACTAGGGAGGAACAGTAGACAAGTCGTCTTCACATGCAAAATGACCCGAGCCGAAGGCGAGGGTTGTAAGCACCTGGGGAATGTCCTCGTCTCCTCCCAAGCGTTGAATACAATTTTTCCCCCAAAATGGACGAAAGCGAGCATTCGAACCTCGCTTCACTCGATTAGAATTCTCACTTTCGGCTTGCCAGGATCTTTCTTAATTCCATTGAACTCTGAATATATGTTTCATTTAGTATCATGCCTCCCCAGCACAAACCAATTGAACTGAAAATCCTCAAAGACTAATAGACTAATGGTGTGATAAATTAATTAATTCAATTTATCCCGTAAAAAAATACTGAGCGTCATTTCCGGGGACTTTAACTCCGCCGAACGTCGAACACTGAGAATAGTTTAGTAATCAAAGTGACCATCCGAAATCCGATAAAGTTAAACGATCGCACAAATCTGTTATTCAACGGAGCAGCCAGAATGGCTATATCCGCGAGTAGGATAGAGAAATGGCCCCCGTACACACTTGGACTCGATACACTCTCCGACTGAGCCTTGTGAAATGCATTCGATTAGATACTACTGGTGCCCTTCCACGACTCTATGGGGTTAATTCCGTAAAGGATGCATGGCTCCAGCATGAGCCCGAGTGGGCTAGCGCTAGTTCGGCGGACGACGAGTTACCTATTAGGAAACTAGCGACTAGCATTTCCCCAGGATCAATTCTGGTTGTGTCACGGATTGGAGGATGTATGTATAGAGTTTAGTAGCTGAAGAGAGACAGTTCGCTACTGGCTCTCGGGGGTTTCACAGGGGGCTTCATGCAGTGTGTCTTTGTCAGGGGACTGAGACTCGACGGATTTAACGCGACAATTACAGCTTGCCGATCTTGCGTGTAACCGGGAAATGCCTTCCGGCTGTGTGTGCAGGATGTTTCGATTCTCTCGCTCGCGCGCGCGCGCCCAGTCTCACTCACTCTTGCGCCCTCACCGGCTCGTTATACGACACTGCCAAAGTATTCGTTGTGCCTGACAACGTAACATTTCAATGACAATGTCGATCGCCCGATGGCTGATGAATTTTATTCTCAAGTGCTTTCAAGTCATTCAGCTCCCGAGTCAAATATTTGGACTTTCCAAGTCACCCGCGGAATATTCTGTTTGCGGATTGAAACGGACTCAGAAAAACCGAATCATTTTTGGGAGACCTCTTTTCAATTCTTTCCCAAGCCGGCTTACCTCTGGTTATGTGCCATTTAAGCCCTTGTTAGAAGCAAAAAGAATACGAGCGAAACCTACAAAATTGTAACAGAGTCCAGTCAGTTCGACTCATGTACCCCTCTCCCCTCCCCGGGAATATGTGAATCTGGAATGGAGAGAAGTGGGGAGTGTAAATAAAGGATATTATAGAGGGGGTATAGCGGGGAACCTTTTTCTATATAAAGAGAGGGCTTCGTTAAAGGAAGAGTTTTATAAAAATGTGGTTTTTCAATGAGAAGATTTAAAATGAGGATGTGGCAGTGAACTTTGGGAATTCTATATGAAGAGAGAACTGGAAAGAATCCTAAAAAAAATTCCTCCGGATTCTTTCTGGGGAATTTTTCGGGATTATTTTCAACCCTCTGCTCACAAACTGATATCAAATTACGTTGTTGGTTACCGGACTAATGTCGTATTTAGTGCATGTTCAGAGCTATGAGCTCCGATGACTGAGGTAGTCCTTCTATGTCTTCTCCGATAATAGTGAGTATGGGGGGGGGGGAGGTGAGGCTGTAATAATTCACAATACTCTGATTATAAAAATAAATAAGGGTTACATCAGGTCTGGAGAAGGTTGCCGACTTTAAAAGTCCGGTGCCTGTCCGGCAAACGAGAAATTGTTACATGAGGACCAGCTGTGGAACGCTTTGACAAATCGGGGCCACGTTCGGTCAATTGACTCCTGACCTGATGAGACAATAGAATTATTGAGTATAATTATAGCAAATAGTAATAATAATCTGATTATTAATAACGATATCTGGTATGCTGTACATCCACCTTAGTCTACTCTACCACTACCACCTCCACCTAAGGACCTCTTCCGATATAACCAGTAATTACATTATCCAACAGGTCACCTTTGAGCCTTAGTCACGCCTGACGAGGTATGTCTAAAATTGGCCGTACACTGGCATGTCTTACTCCCACCTTGATAAGAACTGATCAGGTGTAATGGACAATTAATTAATTAATTACGTTATCCGGCGGGCCACCTGTCAGCTAGATCAAGGCCTGATGTACAAATCATACGGTACGCCTTACCCTGGAAAGCGTAAGATAGCCCCATTCCGGCCCTAATTAGAATTGTCTCGCTTCGCGTTACCTGATTTTTAACCCATGTGGTCTGGCTATGACGCCAGGTTTACCTGACAAAATGTCTAGTCAGGGAGAAAAATTTCCTAAGAACGAGGGCTTGGTAAAAAAAAAGCGCGATTTTTGTTTTGGAATTCTAGGTGTAATTTAGCAACAGCGCAATCACTCTCCAAAATTTATTTGCTATTTACTAAAGCTTATTCGGACAGTTCCTCTATTTATATGCAGAATTTCTCCAATTTTATTCAGCGATTATGTAATTTGTTCCCAATCCTGAAACCTGTGATTTTGCCTGATGATTTTTCTCCATGTATTCCCTCCATCGGATAATAAATTGACCGCTTGGATTGTTAATCGATTGCCTTAATTACTCCTGTAATTATCCACTTGAAACGCTCCATTCGTCATGCCAGTTTCCACCGATAAAAAGCTACCCAGGAAATTGATTAATTGAAATTACTTTTTGCTTAATTCAATCCAATTTTCTCTCCCTCAGGTTTAATTGATAATAAAACTCGGGTGAAATTATTTTTCATCATTCATACGAGAAATTGATGGGATTTTTATTTGACATTGTGTTATAAATTCATGAAGTGTTTTGCAGATACGAGTGAAAGCGCGTCGATAAAACGGAAAGGTAATGAAATAAAAAGAGATCGGAACAATGCGTGGAGTGAAATACGGGGAAAATGTACGTTCAAGAAAGACGTTGGCTTTTCCAGTACGAAACGTGGTGAGTACGCGATACTGGTCAGCAAGTGGTGATCCATCTTTTCGAAGTGACTGGGGCCTCGGTTGGCGGATCGACGGAGAAAAGGTGCAACGGTGGAGGCAAAAACCTTGAAGGCATGGCACAAAAGTAAAAAATAAGGAAAAAAGTCGAGCCAATATATAACTAACTGACGTTTTATAGTGGGTGCTTCATCGACGGGACCAGCCATTACGGTCATTACTCAGAGAAAATTGTGCTTCTGAAATTACAATGGAAATTACAACAATTTTTTGTTTCCATTGAAAATTCAGGAAACTAGGCTGGGCATTTCACTTGACCTGGCCATCAGACGATACTGTATTCTTGAAACATACCGTTTTTCTTGAAAAATTCCCAAAATTCTCCGTGAAATTTGCTTACCCCTCACTGAAAATTGTCTAGATGTGTCCATAATGTTTGTTAAAGATGAATTCTGTATAGCGAAGTGGAAAAACGAGATAAGTGTCTTTTTCCTATCGTTATAAAATGCTGATCATCTCAGTAAGGAGTGCTTTTAGAAGATAATATCACAAAACCATTTTTGTAGCTGATCAATTTTGCAACAAAAAGTTTTTTTTGATAATTTCTCCTAACATTATTGCTTACTGGGATAATACAGGTTTTGAAAAAGATGTAAAATGCACTTATCTTGTTTTACCACTTCCCTATACAATTCTGCTAGACGATTGTGTAATTTTTCCAGAACGAATTTTACTAAACACAAATTTTTACTAAAAAATCGCTCTCCGTGAAGTGGCAAGAGCCAAGACAACTTCACTCGCAAAAAAATTATTTGTTTGAATCGAAGATGTTTATTGAAAGTCCCCGACAAACACTTTCTTCAATTAAAAACAAAAGGTTTACAATTTTGCTTGCCAATGTATTAATTTTATTATTTTACACAATTAGTTTATTTTATTCATTTGATTAAATAGAAAATCTTGAGAAAAAATTACACCAGATTTTTTAAGAGTCGGATTCATCGAGAAACATCGATTTCACTTACTCCTGATAGTTCCCCCACCATCACAAGTATTCTAGCTTGCTCTCAATTGAAAAATATTTCCTTCAGTGAGCAACAGTACAATAGTAGAACTTTTACAGAACGAAAATCATTCGGTCTTAAACTTTTCTCGATTCACGTAATGATAATGAAAACAACGAGATTGAAAGAAACTACTCGTTTGAAGTACATCCGCTGAATGAATAAACCCGCCCGATAATGAAAGGGAAAGGGAAAGGGAGAGAAAGAGAGAGATTAGTACGTCAGTGAGATCGGTTGAATAAAGGGACTGGAATATATGTATAGTACGACAGCAGAGAGGAGGGCATTCTGAATGTACTCAACGAATTATTTGCTCCAATAATTCGATTGTACGGGTACGTTGTACGTGACAGCTGACGATTGAACGGATTATTGTCGTTTTCTCCTGCCAAGGAGATAATTACGGCAAAAGATCGATTACTTCTTGAATGTAGAGAGTGAGTACAGCAGCGACAGGTGAATCCTCCTGACAGCAATAAGATAAATTTCCATTTTTACTGCAATTCCGTTTGTACTGAGATATATTTTTCTTCCAACTTCTCCTGAATTTTTTATTCCATCCTTCATTGAGAAATGAATTTCTCCGGGGGATATTTATCTCCGGATGAAAGTGTAATTGCACTTTAGAGAGAAAATACATGGCTGTTGATTCAAGACATAACCAACTGGGGCTTCCTAAGTCCTTGGAGCATTATCGAGTCGTCTCATTGAATTATCTTTAGCCGTTCGGCTATTAACTGCGTCATTATTGCGTAGGCGTGGTCATCAGAGTACATCCACGTGAATAGCCCTCCTCTATACTCGCATGGGAATGGACAGGGTTTATATAGTACCTTCACTGTCTTGGATTCCCAAGTGACTTCTAGTTTCGTACCTCCCACGTGCAACCAAACTATCTCACCTTTAATCGAATTCATTATTAATTAAATTGTTTCAGTGTGAGTTGCGTGAAATTGCATCTGTGTTATTTCTAGTTAAGCTATTCTCAGCGTGTGTGGTCACATAGAGTCGGAATTAAAGTTGCAGTTGGAAAGAGAATGCTGGGTTGGATCAACGCTTGAGCTTGCGGGTAAATACTATTATCACTGCCAGAAATTTCTTGAAAATTAAGAAAACTTCATTTCACAAGCTGCATTTTCAATTTTGAGGATTTCAGGGGAAACATAAATTAAATTACTCGTGACATTCCACTCAAATCGTTCGGGATAATTATGTTTCTCGGTTCTCTCAAGTTCAATGTTAAAATTGAACATTAGTTTTTACGTAATTTTCCAACAATTTAACATTCACTTTGAATTCTCGAAATATCCTACAATTTTGACGTCTAACTTCAAAAACTTTTGGCACTACAAATTAGAGATGAAATTTAAAAAAATTTCAGACAAGCCATAAATTCCCTCCAATTTCACTGGAAAATTTTCTAAATGTCTGGGTGCTCCTGGAATTAACCCTTTTTCTGGACACTTGACGATTTTTTAGAGACAAATAGTGGGATTACAACAGTTTCTTTGATTTTCACCGAGACTGTTGTTGAAAATTAGGGACAAAGTGGTTTCACGTAAATAAATGTTCAATAAAAATTACCAGCAAAAAGACCTAAGAATTACGTTTTTCGACGTAATTTGGGAACCAACTGAAGTTCTATAAAAAGTGTCAATCGTAAATTATACTCAGAATTCTTCTCAGGGCAAGCCATGAGTCACAGTAAAGTTTCCCTTTTAACAACATGTGCTTTAATTTTTCTGGAGCGTTCCATGCATATTCTTGAACATCCAAAAAAAATTTCTGTTCTAGGGTAGAATGATTCTTGAAACTTCTGTTAGATTTTACACCTTCCGCTAAAATTACGTGACTTTTTCGTATTTTTTCGGTGACAGATTGGAGACTTGACAAAATGTAAGATATATTCTCTTCAACTCCTACAGAAATTGGCTGAAAACAATTCACGCCAGCAGATTACGTGAGTTATTCCGTAGTTCATATTGAATATTTCTCCCCATGTAATAATTGAGGTGCCACTACCATATCGTCCGATTTGAGCTTCCCCCGTTTCCAGTGTGACAACATTAACCCCTTAAATTTCGACTCACCAAGAAAGACCCTCAAAACCTTTTGAATTTGTACCCGAAACCACTCGCCAGTCGACTACCCCCCGTTTATCAAGCATAATCACATCCACTTTATGATCCACTAAATTCAAAAGTTCATGCGACGCTTTATAAAGTCATCGGCGCCTTTCACGCATATCCAGTGGTTATTTCACGCTTTGGTAAGCCATATAATACGGAATACAATATATTTTCGTGAAATGGCAAAGTGGAGAGTGAGACTGTTGGATAGAATGGAACGTGTTCTATGCAGTGCGCAAGTGCGGAAATGTTTGAGAAAAGAGCGACGGCGGGGAGGGGGGTTGGGCGCGTGGAGAAAAGGCTGTATAATACAGTCGAGTGGTCGCATCGAAATGCTAATTCGTCCGTTCTACCCGGTAGCGTTAGACGTTTTCACGGTCTTTTAGAGAAACATGAGCCTGTGAAAATGTATAATGTCTGTTACCGTCGCGTGATAAAACGATAGCACTAACCCACTACTGTATCCCCCCCCCCCCCCCCCCCCCCCCCCCCCCCCCCCCCCCCCCCCCCCCCCCCTCATCCCAAATCCCCTTTTCTCCCTAGGTTGCCACTGCGTAATACATGAGAGGTATGGAGAGAATGAGAATGAAGTTGGATACCGAGTGTGAGCCGAGTGGATGACGTCTACTTGCCAACTCCATTGACTTCCATCCTCATTTGGAATCAAAGCTTATCCTTGGGTTATTTGGATGTATATTTCCAGTGGGGGATAAACTAGGAAGAAATGAGGGTCTTTCTGGTGATAAATCATCGGTTATTGTGGTTTATGGTTTTTCGCTGGAGATGACGGCTGGATAGCTTTGGATTTTTTTTTTCCCCAACATTTTTCTTAAATCGACAATATCAGGGGTTATTCATGCATTCTTGCGAGCGAGGTCGTACATCTGCGCGGGTAGTGGCAAGTTTCACTGGGAATTCGGAGATAGATGATCGATTTGTTTTGGTAAATACGTCTCACTCGTTTCCATTGAAACGGGACATAATTTGGAGTATTCACGCTTTCAACTTTTTCTGACAATTCGATATTAAGAACATCGGAAGATCAGAGAGAAATGTTTTAAAAATATTGTTATATAAAAAAGGAATATTTTGACGCTTAATAAATTGTTCAACACAACAAGAGAAATAAAAAAATATTCAATAAAAATTATCAGAATAAAAACTAAGAATTACGTTTCGAAACGGAATATGAGAGCAAATGAAAATTCTATAAAAAGTCTCAATAGGCACGAATATTCTACGATCCTTTACGTGAAAATTATCCACCCGTCCGAGGCCTCATGGCTTCACATAAGTTGCAGTAAGGGGGAGCTTTAAGAATATATTCTTTAATTTTTATGTAACGCTCTGTAATAATTTTTAAACATTCAAGAATTTTTCTGCTCTAGGGTATAATGATTCTTGCAATTTCTGTTAGATTTTACACCTTCCAGAAAAATTACTCAACTTTTTGTAGTTTTTCGGTGAGTGATTGGAGAATTTACAGAATTTACAGATTTATTGAATTATTCTCTTCAACTCCTATAGAAATTGCCTGAAAATGATTCGCGACGGCAAATTACGTGAATTGTTCTAGAATTCTCATTGAACATTTCTCTCTACGATATGACCGGAACTCGAATTATCTAAAAAAACAAAAAAAAATTCGGCAAAATTTGTTGAGCTTCGCCTAGGAATTTACAATTGTCTATAAAAAATGGCCGTGAATTTTCGAAGAGGCCCGGCTTAGAGGTCATGTCACTCGATACGAAATGCCATATACGTTCAACTTATTCCCATAAATCCGAAATTTATCAGATTAAAAAAAACATGTTTTCATCTCAAGTGGACGAAACTTTCAATGAAGTATGAGTGCAATTATTTTACTTACGAAATCTCCCTCTTTCTCTTCCCCCTCTCTAATGGTGATCTTATCGACCCTTCCGAGCATTCATAACGCACCTGTTGAACATACAAAAAGGCAGTCTTAGTTTATATTTAGGGGTTATGTAAGGGCAAATGTAGAGTCTTAACTCACTTCCGGTTTATGGCCCTGTAAACAGGGCACAATTCCCTCATGCTAACTACATAATGTAGGAAAGGGTTACGAGGGTAATCACGATGGGACAGCATAAATAGCACTTTGGCGAACTCAGTGCATTTGGAGATGAAATATAATAATCATGTGAATTTTGCAAACTGCTGTATGCGAATGAGATATGGCTCATAAAATTCCAAATAATAACAATATTTCGGGTTAATTCTTGACCATCTTTTAGCAACGATGGCAGACCCATTTGAGATATGAATTTCCATGTATTTTCGCTCTATATAAAGACCTATATGTTTTTTTTTGTTAATCCACAGTAATTTGATGGGGCACAGTGGATATAACTAACCAGAAAAAACTACTGAGAAGGCTCTTTATAAGGAAGCACGGCTCGAGTAATCACCACTCGGCCTTTGATCACGAGCAACGCGAGTTTTTACGCCAACGTGGGGAAAAAAAGGATGCACAAGGTCTCATTGCGGGAATGTACTCTGGTAATTAGTAATAACATTTTTTTCACGTATCATTAACTTGCTTCATATTCAATTAATTGAATTGCGTCCATGCATTCTGGCTATTTCAACTCCACTTCACAATTTGAGACTGGGCAATTTCCATTAACTGACGAATTGATGATATTGGAAATAATTGACGCCGGGAGGATGTTTATATTTTTTAAAAATTAGTTTCAATGCGAAGAACATTCTTAGTTTGCCGGGGATTTGATTAATTAACGAGGCAGACAATTAAAATACGAGTTGGAATGAATCGTCCGCTTAAAATTTTTTTGGCCCGTTGAAGTAAATACTTCTCATTTGTCCAGAAACATCAGAAACCGGCGGAGTTTCATTTTCAACTAGAGGTATAATTATCTGCCATAATTAAAAGCAAATTGTGGATTTCATATGTGGTACTCATCGTGTACTCTGATATTTAACACAGTACGAAGACAGAACCAAAAGAATATAAAGTCTTCTGCGAATTTCATTAGCCCACGCCTGCCAGGGGCGGTAGCAAAGATCTACGCGAATGCTAAATCAAGAATTCGTTGAGGCTATTCTTGGAGTTTGAACATTAAATTTCACGCTTTTGCCACTTTGAAGTTAATTATCGTAGACCCTCTCAAGGTTTCAAAGTGTCCCGCAGCTCTTTCTCATGTAACTATTTTCATATTTAAGTTTTATCTCTTTGTGACTCACTTTACGATTTCATTTGGGAGTAAACTCGGAGGGGTTTTAACTGCTATTCAATTGTCATTTTCGCGTTGTTAAAAAAGTTTTTTAATATGATTCACCATGAAATTGCAGAAAACAGCGAATACGGGTGCGGAGAGAGCACTATCCGATTTTACCAACAAAAAGCAGCAAAAATATGGACAGTAAATCCTACGAGTGACTGAATATTTTTGTTCACTCAGTTAAAGAGATGTTACGATTTCGAATCCAGTGGAACGGAAAAAATATCGAAAGGGCGGGGCAGAAACAAATGTTGAATTGGGATTGAAAGCCGGAGTATACAGAGAGACAACTGACAAATCCAAATATATTCTCACGATTTCACGCGCTGTACATGAAGAGCCAGAGGAATGGGTGAAAATATACGTATAGAGAGACCTTGACTACTGTTGCTGTAACTACGTGTGTAACTACCCTTGTCTCACGTTAATCCACCGACATCAAACAACAGTGCTTTCGGAGTAAACTAGCCGGGCCTTCCCCTGTACACTCCGCCGGCGCACCTCCTTGCCACTCTATGGGAATAACGTGCTATCGTGTGTGCCACCAGTGTTCATAGTCACCTTATACAAACCTCGCTAAACCCAAAATTTCTCGGTTACCGGAGCAATCCCTGGAATTTTGGTCGCTATACATTTGCTCACTTTCTTCGTTAGGGCAAAGGTTTCTGTTGTATTTAATGGGGATGGAGGTGGCACGTTGAAACTAACTCGGCAACGGAATTAATTTAATTTGGTCGTTACCACGAGAGAACTGCGCCAATTATCCGTGGAAAGCTAATGGCAATGTCAAATTTCGGTTTGAAAAGAAAATTTCCAAATCGATTCGAATGAAAAATATAATTCATTTTTCTCATAGTTTGCCTCACTTTAATGAATTTATCCGAGAGCGAGTTGTCCAGATGATTAAAAAATATTGTTGGAAAATGGATTCGCGAATTGTATTAGTGAGTTTTATATCAAACACGGACAGAAATATTCAATAAAAATTACGGAAAAACTCACGTGATCTGCTGGCGTGAATTATAGGAATTGAAGAGAATAAATCTGTAACGTTCTGTAAATTCTTCGGTCTGTCACCGAAAAAATATTGAAAAATCACACAATTTTTTTGAAATGTGTAAAATCTAACAGAAATTTTGAAAATCGTTACAGGCTAGAACATTAAAATTCTGGATGTTTAAGAATTTTCACAGAACGGTCCAGAAAAATTAAACAATATGTTATTAAAGGCCTCATTGTGACTCATGGCTAGCCATGAGACCTCGGACGAATGAATAATTTTTACGAAACAGATCGTAGAATTTACGTGACGATTGACACTTTTTATAGAATTTTTTGTCACTGCTGCTACGTTCAGCCCGTGTCGAAAAGTGCCTTTTCGTTTGCTAGTAACCGAAAAATGGCATAGTTCGCCACTCCCTGAACGTAACATTACTAACAAAAAATATAGTTCGGATACACGTGCGACGAGGCGTTTCGACTCGTGTAATTGGCAGCCCTCGGCTTCGCCTCAAACCGCCAACTTCACACTCGTTACCACCCCGTCGCACTTGTATCGAAATAGTCTATTACTTCTCTCCCAAATTACGTTCCGAAACGTAATTTTTAGGTCTATTTGCTGGTCATTTATACGCAAAATTTCTCTACGTGAATGAAATAAATCTGGTGAGGAATGTATTCAAAACGTACTCAAAACGTTAACAAAAGATCGTTCAGTAAATAAATATTTCGACAGATGGAATTCTCAATTTTCAAATGTTTTCCATTCCTCGTTTTCTCATAACATTAAATCATTTCTGTTGTATCTCAACGTATTAAATTGTTTCATCTCCTGTATTTACATATGAGTCCACAGAATAGCGCAAACATTATTCTAGCGCCACAATGGATAAAGCATACACTGCGATGAGTTTCACTCGCTCGGTCTCTTCTCACCACTCTTACATACGTGGATAATAGACGAGGAGAACGTTGTGTCTGAGGAGATTCAGCTTACCCCATAAATCACACGTTCCTCCGCCGAGAGAGTGGCGAGGAGAGGAAGGGAATGTGAGGGAAGAAATGACAATGTGAAAGACAGAGCGCAGGGGGTCGGAGAATGTCGTAAAGGGTTTAAACTGAGGGAGTGATGTGTTCCCTCAGTCATTCTCACCCCAACGAGACGACTGACAGAATTGAGTCCACCGCAAAAAGGGTATTCTTGTGTACCCAACCCGGCCCTTCTCAACCGAATCGCATGAAATCCGTAACCGGTAGTTACCCCCATTCTCATTCCAAGTTCATCCTTCAATTTCAACCCCTCAAGGAGCATCACGACAATTAACTTAATGGGGAATTGATTAATCATCCTGACACAGGGATAAGTGTCTTTCGATTGTTCGAGAAGTTTGCACAACCTGAACGGGGAATTCAAAACTGCCAGTGTGGTCAGCAAAGTTTTGTTTACACAGAGAGAAAGTTTTTGTAAGAATTTGGTGACCGATGGGTAGATTTTGTCGATTGATTTGGAAAACGTATTTAAAAGTGTCCGTAATTTTTAATGAAATTTCTCGTATTTTACTGAGTGCATAGGTTATTTTGTTGCGACTGGTCACAATACTATATACTGATCAAAAAAGGGAGAATTTCCGCCTCATGCTCATGGCGACTCGAATAGCTTCAGAAATAATATCAGCATTACATACTATTGGAAATGGGGTATATTGATAATTAAACCAGTAATGTGGAGGAAAATTTAGGGAAAAGGAGTCGACTGGGGCCATAAATTAGCCGGGGGCAAAGAAGGCCTTGTGAGGCCTGAGGCCTGCACAAGCCCCGGCGACGTTGGCTGAGGAATTTACAAACAAACGACGAATACGACGTTGAAGATGTCCTCTGAGAAGTGGAAATCTAGCAGTTCGGGTAGTAACGCAGGCGAGAGTACATTGACTTGCAACTGAGCATTACCCTTCAATTCTAATTGCGACGTTAGGCTTCATTGTTTTTATTTTACCACGCTAAAGTACCCTTTTAATAAAACTATTTTCTACAGCAAATAAGTAGAATTAACATTTCTTTATTTTATGCGTTTGAAACACATATCCGCTCTCAACTAATTCTTTTGAGGAGCTAACAAAAAATGACAAAGGGAAAAACTGTGCCCAGGACCTCGAGTGATGTGCACTTAATAGGCTCCCTTCATTCCACTCTACTTAGATCTTAAAAACTAAAATTCAAACACCATGCCTCATACTTCTCAGAATTTCCATCCATAAAAATGTCTTTCATCTCCAAGCGTAAAGATAGAGAGAAATATAAACTAATTTTTGTTTCACACTATTTCAAATAGAAATTCAACACATACTGTATAATAAACCTCATACATCGATAGATTAGAACTACGAATAAAAACAATCCCAAAGATGGTAATTCATTAAAAAATGATTAATTTTTTGAGTCCCTGTGTGAGTTGAAGTTCACTGTGACCATTCTTACACACACTGTTCCAAAAAAGATTAAATTTCACCCACAGTTCACCACTAACTTTCCGGACTGCCACATTGAATTTGAGTTCGGGGTAAGAGAACCATGAAATTTCAAGTTGTGTGAAAAATTCAGTGACCTTTCAGAATTGGGAACACTGGCAAGACACAAATTTCTCATTATACTTAAATTTCCGAACGAATATGAATATTCAGTACCAAGTTACAATAAATATTCAGGAAAATCGGAATTTTCGCGAATTTCCTTCTCTGAAATTACATTCAGTGCCAAAGTTTCTTGAAATTCTAGTGAATATTAAATGCAATAAAAATTTGCAAGAAGAAAATTTTTGAAAAATTCAGACAAATTTCTTGAAAAATGTACTGAGATATCGTCAGACTTGAAGTCTCATAGACATCGTCCCCAATAAATTTCTGAACAAATCGAATCACTTGAAAATAATTCCCTTGACTCAGGACAATTTGTTCTTCGTTGTCAATATATTTTCATAGTTTATTACAATACATAAAAATCATAATTATTATTATTTAATTTTATTTTTGTATTTTTCTTATATTTAGCTATTTATTCGTTTTGTTTCTCTTACTGTACATGATCACCAATTGGTCTGGTAATTTTTACTCGCGATTCCTTCCAGTTTAGTGATTAGAAATTCATGCATCAAAGAGTGTTCTCCTGATTTTCGCTATTCGACGATTTAAAACAGCTTTTAGTGCAAACTATTTCCCATAGTACCCTGATCTGCACCCTCGCTTTCATAATTACCCGGGTCGTATGAGTCAACAAAATTGATTAGAGAAGAGAGAATGAAAATGTCAATAGGGAAAATGTTGACTCTTGTGTAGCTATAATTTTCACTAGCAAATGAACAGTCGTAATGGCATTGTGATATTTGAAAATTGGATGGTATTGTGGATACATAGTTAGATCAAATTCGGTAAAACGAATTATATGTGCGGGTACCGGGAGTTGAAAATTGGGGGCTGCAGAGGTCGCTGTATAATGGAGGTACACACGAATGAGTGTGGCTCCCTCGCCGTGGCAAGTGCGCGTCGCTCTGTGGTTTTCTTATTAGCTCTCGCAAAGGCACGTAACTGGATTAAATTAATCTGCTTCCTCCATTAAACTGCGAAATAATTTAATGCATGGCCCACCTTCTATATTGCTGCAACACTGTTTATACGAGTGCATTATGAAATCGCAACGAGGTTGGGTTATCACCAGCATAGTATGAAGTACACAAGTAGAAGAGAAGCCATTCCTTTTCCTTGGATGAGGACGATACTTCCTCCAACAGGAGATTTTCGACAGAATTTCCTTGGCTCCGTGATAACGCCCCGTATAATAAAAGTTGTCTTTCTTGAGAAATGCATTTCTTTTAATTTTATGAACTGACTAGGTTTTATTTTATTAGCCTGCCTCCATTTTCGGTTGTTGTTATTGTTAAAATTAAATTATCAATTCACACTTCGCACTCTTCTAGCCAATCACTCTTTAATCGACTTGATTAGTTACTTACCTAAACATTTTCAACACTCGGGAAAAATTACCCAACCGCATAGTAAAATTCACTACCGTCAACAAAAACTATGTACACGCCTAGACAATTTTTAGTGGGGGTCAACAAAGTTTACTGAAAACTTGGGAAATTTTGTACGGATAACTAGATTACTTTTATTAAGCAGTCAACAAAACATATACATACATCTACAAAACTATTATTAATGTCACCAAATTTTACTGAAGCGGTACAGTAATTTTTCGCGTGCGGCGAAAATACTAATTTGCTCGCCGTGTATATGACCTACGGATTTTTGTGAGTGATCACGTCTTCGGCTTGAAAATTACAATTGACCTATATTACATATTTTGCCAATTTAAAATTAACCAATTATATTTCTCAAATAATAAACCATCTTCATTATTTCCACTTGCCATTCCACTCAGCTCATGACAACAGTTATTAACAATATATTCTGCTAAGAGCGCTCAAGTCATTACATATTTATCATCGACTGCTCGAGCAAGGTAACATCTCAAACTCTTGAGCAAAAACATGCTCAATAATGAGCCGATTTTACAACTCACTACGTTCTTTTAAAAAAAACGGACATCTATTTTCAGTATTATCCAACTTTCACTACCTTTCTGTTAACGATTAAGCTCTCTCGGTAGTTGGCTCTACGAGATTTCCAAGTACTGAAGAATTGGCTGTGTTTTTTCCACCTGCGATGGGATGAGAAAAGCCAGGCTTCGTGAACTCTGAGAGTCACGGTAAAATCGTAAAACTTTACGGATTGATACCAAGGCCGTAGGACAGGTACGTGGTATTCTCGGGAAATTAAGTTGGAGGGGACTGCGCTACCTTCTTTCTCCAGCTTTCCTCACCAGTCTTTACCGTTAGCGTTAAAGTGCCTTTTCCGGGGGCTAACGTGAAAACGAAAAAGCCTCACCATACCCACTTTTCCACAGTGAAAGAATGATTTTACGGGGTAGGGACATTTACACAATGAAAGTTCATTGAGAAGTCGATTTTCTCCACTGGATACACGATTTTGCACTACTAATTCAAGGACTGAAGGAGAGAAAAAAAAATCCCTTTAACTCTCCCAGTCTCTTTGTTCTCTGGAGGCCGAAGCAATCAAACAGGCGGCAAAATTATTTTTCCCCCTCCCGAAAATTATAGAAAATTGTCTGAATGATATAGCAGTCCCTTGCAACACTTTCCTACACGTCAAATGGCCACGATACTCACTCAATCCCAGCTGGTTCCCCTCTATCCGTATTTTCCGTTGAACTCCGAGGGTGGAATTTCCTTGTAATTTTCAAAGCGATTTAACCGAAATTTCACCAGCGACTGTTGGCGGTTGCAGAAGCTCACTTATAAACCCCCTTTCACCCCTCCTACGGCGCCTTTCAACCGAGTGATACTAACCCCTTTTATGAGAACACTAGCCTCCATATGCCCTGTGACTATCACGTGAGCCACAATGTGCGTGTGTACGTCTCGCTTTCCTCTTATATTGCTACTCTCCTAAATCCTTGAACAGGGCCAAATACATTTTTAGCAGAATACCGGGGCTAGGTGGATGCATAACACGCCATTTAACTGGCATTTCATTTTGCTCAGCCGTACAATTGTTTTCCGGTATTACTTCTCCTTACTTTGTTATGTCCAGTTAATGAATTTTATTTATGATGTTGGAAGGTGAGTACTACTGGCGATATATGTGAAGAAATATTTAATGAAAATTACCGGCAGAAAGACTTGACTATTATGTTTTGAAACATAACCTGGGAGTGAAGTAAAATTCAATAAATAGTGTCCATTATCACATAATTTACACATTATTTATTTAGTGTATTTGTGATACACTGGGGGCTAACGAAGTTTTGATTACTGCATTTTCGAGGAATTGAGAACTTGTCTTGGGACTGCAGTTGAACCGAAATTGGATATGAATTTATCATGAACATCAGATGTTTGACGTTACTAGGAATTTGTAATGAAATGAGAATTTTTACAACGTTCGGAGTAATAATCTGGATTTTGCCGATATAAGATAGACGTTCCAGTTACAGTCTCTCTGAGGAAACGTCGGTCATATTCGTCATCGAGCAAGCGGCCCTTTTTTAATAATTTTATGGATTTCAGAAAAACTTCCAAAACGGTTGGAAAAATCATTTTAGAAACTTGCTAGGGCGCTAGGATCAATAGTTTTTGAGATATCGTCAAAAGAGTGTCGATTTTGGTAAAAATCAGTGGAATGGAAACTTTTCGAACCTTTTCGAACCGTGATTTTTCGGCATTTCAACCTGTCGGGCCAGACAGCTAACTGGCTGGCCAGCTGGCCGACCGGAGATGCCCAACTTTTGTTTTTTTTTTTAAGGAAGATAAGCCCTGATTAGCTCTTTCTGGGCCTTTTTCGTTTTTTTTCGGGTTTACTGCACGTTATCGCCGTTTTTGAGCTTTTTTGAAGGCTGAGGGGTTTGCATTCTAGCCAATCATTAGGCGAATACTAAGTCCGGAAAATTGATTTAATTCAGGATCATTAGTCGTAAACTTAAAAAAAATCTTAATTCACTATCATTGAGAGAAAATAACTAATAATAAACTTCGATGTATAATATGTAATCATTGAGAGAAATTGTTAATCGAATTAAAAATCACCGCAAGGTAATTTCGTAAGACTCAATTAAGATTTCATAATTTCATAATTCCTGCCCATCCGGGGGAATAATAATGTGTGCGAAGCCATTATTCCATCCAATATTGCAAACTATCATACTTCACCCGCAATAAAGAAGAAATTTGATTATGCGCAGTCATTAGAGGTGGCGTCTGTGACATTTTTTCAGAGCCCCCCAGTCCGAGTTGCATAAGGAATTCCGTGAATAATAAACTTCTCATTTAGTTCGCTTTGTGAGTGTAATAACTTAAATAATAAATCTTGAGGTTTATATCCAGTATGGCTTGTGCAGAATACCATAAAGTACGATAGTAAAACAGCTACGCAAGTAGTCCCGGGAGAGCTTAGGCCGAATTAACCCTAATTGAATTCTCACACTCGAGAAAGGGTCACACTGTGGTTACCCACGTCGTTGTAACAGAATTCAAAAACTCCGTCGCCTGCGGAGGCAAACTGGAGAGACGAAAATTCATGAATGGAAATTCGTATCATTATTATTTCAGTCGATTCAATATAAATTATCCATATGTAAGGGATTTAGTCGAAGGACGGCATACTCCTTTCTTCAGATATCATATGAAAGGTATATTTAATAAAAATAAGTCGGCCGTAATGGTTAGGCGGATCAGGTGTTGAGGCAGGCTAGAGCAGCGGTTTCAAATCAAGGCCAATGAAATGACCAATAAATAAAAAATAATGAAAATAATTTGAAGTACCTACATCATTGGCGAAAATAACAGAAAGGACTGGGACGGAAATTATTCTCTGGTTATTCTTGAGGCGTATGACTCTTCAACGTGGCATTGGTGACTCATCAGTCCCACTGTGGCTACATCTCACATCGACTCACAGGGCTATGTAAAATTTTAAAAGGGAACTCTCTAGAATATTATGAGTTTCGTGGAAACCAGAAAAACAGAGTGAATAGAAACTACACACGGCAGGAGTGAAACTTCCTCAGTTGGGAATATAAATGACTCGAATATACACTCGGAAAAATCCTCGCTGCGAGTACAAGGTACTGGAGGCTCCTGAGAAAAATACTTTTCGCCAGTAACAAAGTATTCTGACCGGAAGAAAAATTTGACACTTGTTCGAAGTTTTGAAATTACTGGATGCTAGTCGAGGTTTCTCGTTACTTGCAGCAAGTACGAATTCTACTGGTGACAAGAGCGGAAAAGACTTGCAGTCAGTACCACAGAAACAAACGAAGTGGAAATTTAAACACAACTTTACATGTAACTTTTAATCTTATTTAAGTTTTATTAATTTGGGGACAAGTTGCTTTAATGAAAATCGAGTTTTAATGGAGAAAGGAGATAAGAAAGGGAGAGGGCTTTTCTCATTGAGGGCTTTTTTATAGAGAAGAAAATTTCTTATATGAACGGGATTCCTTCGCGTAAAAGAGATCCAAATTTTGAAGTTCAAATTTTTTATTCCAAATTGCTTATTTTCCAGTTTTTGAAATTTCACCATTTTTGCAAGCGAACCGCCTTTGCACAAAGAAATTCATTCCCAATAATAGAATTTCTAATAGAATTCGATACTTGCAGAAAATAATTTTGCAACTTGCAAAAGTACTCCCTACGTATATGAAGAGTGGAGCAGCCAGCCAGTGCTCCCCACCACGCGCTCCTCGCTCGTCGCCAACGGAGCCGATTCCCCTCAAATCGTTTCATGAATTTGTGACATAGGGCGCGCCGTGTTCTCAGCTAAATCTATCGCGCCTCGAAAAGTATCACGTCAAAAATATTCTCATGATATTCGAGATGTAGAAACTATTAGTATTTATTTATAATCGTAATTCATGTTCTCGTATTATATAATACCAGTGAATAAGTATTTTATTATTATCCATATGCATATGTGAAGCTTGACCTAATCCGGTCTCATTTGTGTCGCACGTGTTTTATATTAACTTACTCCAATATCCACTGCTATCAAAAATATAATTTACACTTTTGAAGAGAAACATAAATTACACGATTTTTGTCGTATTTTATGATTTCTAATACATAAAGACAGTCAATTACGAGATTGAAAAGAGGCAAAGTCCGATTTCAAAAGCAGCAATTATGTTCCCGAATCTCGTGTTTCACGAGAATGTTTTTTCTGAAGAGAACAATTAATGGCAGAATAAACTTTAAAAATGGAAGAGAATCAATATTAGAGACATTGAGCGAGCACCATTACCTAGTTGTAGATATATATGGATTGTACCGAAGACTGTGGGATATAGCAGGATGGAAAATCATTAAGGTTTTTACGAGCGTTCCCTCGACATTCTCAGTCCTACATCGTCGACAATTGTTTCGGCATTTTGGTACTGAAATTTTCAAATGACTAAGCGTTTCTGCATTCGATACCAGAAACGATAAGATTGATTGCACGACCCGACCAGAGGCTGCAAAGCTCGTAAATAAGACTCTCATAGCCATCATAATCTCGAGCTGCAAATCTGGAAAATAAATATAGTTTTAATGTTGCAAGTGCGATAGCTACGGGTACTTTGTATTCATTAAATTATATTCAGAAAGTTGGCGTTAACGCATTTTTTCTCATTGAAAAAGTTTATACGCTCCTCGAATTAATCTAATTTTCAAGTTAAAAGGAAGAAATATCATAAAACTAATTTACGACTTGCTTCTTTCATAGTGAAGGAGGGTTTATTCAAAAAAAAAAAAAGGAACACTCAGTACAAGTTTATATTTTTTCCTCTTCCACACTTTTTTTCTGAAAGGCAATTCGTATTACACCTGTACTAGTTGAGAACTTCAAGAGAGTATACTCTATGTGCATCTTATGCATGCGGTAAAACTGAAAAATATCAGTGGAGCAGAAAAAAGAAAACATGGAAAACTTGAATTCTGCAAACCTCATCGAAACAGGAAAAACGAGAAAATGAAATATTCAAGTCGCGGAGAATAGGGGAAAAAAGTCTACTGCAGAGAAAAAAATGAATTACTCCGTATATCCTGCTGCATGTGTACATATTAAAATTTCTCTGACGAAATCTCCAGAACAACTGACTGAAACTAAAGAGAGTTTGTCTCTCTTTATTTTTTATCGATTTGTCCCTTACTGTATGTCCTCTGAACATTTTTCCTTATCAGTTCTTTCACTTCTGAGAAAACCCACAAAATAATGTCTCAGCAAACTAACTTCTGATACAAACCAACCTTAGTCAAAGCAGTATATGAATTTTTGGATTGCTTCAAATATTCCAACAGTAATCAATTATAGAAATAACATCAAAAATACAATAACCCTGGCATGTGATATCAGAGGAAAATTGCAATGCTGGGAGTGACTTGGTAAAATAAAAATGTGATTGCTTTGAAAGAACCAGCGTCCAAATTCCCTATCCTCAACCTCGCTTTTTCTCAAAGTACAACCATAAAAAAATATTTTACAGATGCCACTCATATATTGTTCTCACACATTCCGCGGTACACCATCTACTTCAGGATACAGCGTCAGTGGTTACTTTACCCACGCCACTGCTGCAGGGCGGCAAAGACGGAATCTGAATTTATACTTATTTCAGATGGAAAAGTTCAGCTGAGCAGTAACCTAAAAAACTCGTAATTCAGTGTTGTCTTGTGGCCGAAGCTTTCTCTGCATCTCCCTCTCACGCTTCCTCACAATTTCTTGGTGCGATGAATCACATAGCATGTACTGATTTTTTATTCACTCCGTCTTCCAGATCTATTTTCACTCCGTAGCTTTACCACCTTTTTTATTTTCATGTTTTTTCATTTTTCCTCGAGATGTTCGTCACGACGCAGCCTTGCTGACCTCCTTTGCTCTTCATTCTTTTTCTTAGCTGGCACAAAGTAAGCATACTTGAATGCACATTTCTGATACACTGTTCTTGCTCGATAAATTTTCCCAGTGAAGAGCGGCATTGGAAAGTCTTTTGTTCACAGCCTGTCAATTTAGGTCTGAACTTTGACTTGCCACTCTTTGAACTAAAAATTCTACGCGGACGAAATTTTGTTTTTGTTATTATCAGCATTTGAACCTCAAACGAGGTCTATTAGCGTTTTCACAAATATTCAATAGTTAATTTATACATTATTGATATATAATAGAGTCAATATAGTGATACGGTAATTTTTTACATTGATATCGCTTTTAACAGGCGGAGTTCACATTTTTTGAAGAAATCTTGCGTGATCGTCAATACTCTTTTATTTGTTGCTGAATAATAAGTCAGTAAAGATCGGCAGAGGGCTCTGTTTGAGGCATTTTTTTAGCAATAATTACCGTTTCGTTTGGTAATCACGTAATATTTTCGATATTCCGTAAAAGTTACCCAATCGTATTGTAAAATTCACTATCTTTATAAAAAATGATGCACATGTCTAGACAATTTTTAGTGAGGGGTAAGCATATTTTACTGAGAAGTTGGTAAATTTTTCACGGAAAACTTGATAACTTTTATTACGCCCTCAACAAAAATCATGCCTTCAACCAGGAAACTTTGATTAAACTTTTATTTTATATTTTTTTGTAATTTTACTGACCGGTCGCATAATTTTTACCGTAAATTTCACTGAATCGTTACGGTAATTTTCCTCGAGCAGCCAACGATTATATAACGGAATGGTAATTTCTACAGAATGTTTCTCTCCGTGTAGATAAATGCTTTCATAACAGAACTGAATGATGAATTCAGAGCGGAAAATATATTCTCTCTTGTCGTAACTGTCAAGTACATTTGTCTAACGTGGGGGGAGGAGGTGGGGTCTAACACCATGTGGTGGTGTCACAATATTTCTGATACACGAACATGTCGTGTGGGTCCACGGAGATAGCATATCCTCGAAGGTTAGCGAAACAAAGTAACCTGTTTTTCGCCCTGGTGGGACAGTTAGCTGGCTACTATACTTGTACAGATGATACATGTTACCCCAGGGAAATCTTATGGTGGCACGATTGGATGAACGCCATGGGTGATATTGTACATCTTCAAGAAAATTGCAACATCGAGTTCATGTGAGTGTGGTTGAAAAAACTTAGATTAGATAGTTTCGTAAGTCGCGACGAGTTGCGATAAATGATGCAAGCAGTCAGGGTTCTTTATGTCGGTTTCCCAATTCGTCAAGCAGAGTTTTTATTAATGTCTTCGATGGGAGTAATCGAATCATACTCCACCGCCAAATGAGGACCACCTGACAGCCTTTGACTAGAGAATTTTAACCTCAAAAGACCGAATAGAGGACTTTAATTGCTAAAAGACCAAAGCGCAGTTGGGAAATCAATGGGGACTTCATTACAGAGCATTTCAATTCTCCATTCACTATTCTCGTTAGGGCTGAGTATATCTTCTTTGACGTGCCGCTTTCACTGGGCCTAAAAATTTAACGTTCCTTAGGGAGTTAACCAACCGAAGTTCTTATACGTAATCTTGAGGTTGGAAATTCTTCCGGATGAGGACGTCATTAGAATACCCGATCTCTGCGATATTTTTCTTTTTCAGTAAGTGATATGTACGAATAATTTTTCTTCGGTAAGGGAGGCATTTCTTTTCATATCTGCTAATTCATTTCAGAGTTGCTCCTTATTCTGCAACTTGTGTTTGTTTTTTTGTGGCTTTCGGGATTTTTTCCAATTGTCAATACTAATAGGAGACTAGTTATGAGACAAGTAAGTAAGTAGTACAGGAGAAAGTAGGAGTATACGGAGAAAAATATTCAATATAAATGACCGAATAATTCACGTAATCTGCTGGTGGAATCGTTTTCAGCCAATTTCTATAGAAATTGCAAAGAATAAATCTGTAAGGTTCTGTACATTCTCCGGTCTATCACCGAAAAAATCGGAAAAAGTTCCGTAATTTCTCTGAAAGGCGGAAAATCTAATAAAACTTTTACGAATTATTATGCCCTAGAACATGAAAATTCTTAGATGTTTATGGATTTATACGGACGAAAAAAAATCCAGAAAAATTGAAGAACCTTTTTTTGAACAATCCCCCTCACTGGGACTGAAACTTTTTATAGAATTTTACTTCGCTCCCAGATTACGTTTCGAAACATAATTCTTGGGTCTTCTTACTGGTAATTTTTATTGGATATTTCTCTACGTGTAGAATAAAAGAGGAGTAGTCCTCGAATTCAATGGGAAAATAGAGTTTTTGCAACGGAAAATATTGCATAAAAAGTTTTTAATTCAAAAATAATACTTGGCAATCAATACTTGGCCCCGTGATGTTGCATATTTAAAAACTCTAAAATGGTTTTACGTAAATCATTCTCTTCCCGAAAATTCCAGACTTGAAAGTATTGTCTCGCAAACAAAAATTCTGATATGTCTCGTTTATACGTGAAAAACCATTTGATTTGAGCTGATGCATTTTTCAGGCATTCGCACACTATTAATCATCGACAGGTATTATCGATTAACGAGCGTGAAGTGTCAGGGGTAGCACCCGACGAGCCATAAATATGGTATATCGTGCCGTATATAATCCGGTATCGGGTATAACCCAAAAATATACATACGCATTTTATATCTCTACGTGTGTATGCAGAGGTCAGGGGAATTTTTTTCCCCCAACTCCCACTACTACTGCTCTCGATGAAAAACAGTCGTCAAGAGCTCCTGGGATTACCTTTTAAAAATGCATAGCCACCGGTGCCCCCACCTTCTCGCCTCGAAAAAAAAAAATTCTTTTATACCCCAGAAGTTTTCTCCCGAAGGCAATTTATTGAGATAGCAAGTTCTGCTGTGCCTTTCCATAATGAAAATAAAAATGTTATGGGTTTTTTCATGCATTAAATCACGTTAAATCACTCGTTTAACATCAGCGTAAGTGACCCATTTATTCCATCTTGGATATACCGATTGCATGGGAGAAAATTTTAATTTTTAAAGACTTTTTCTCTGAAAATTTCAGGCACAGTTACCGACTGCATATTTGTAGAAATCTGATGGTAGAAATAGAGGCGTGAGCACTTCAGATGACTCAATTATGAAGCCAGAATCATCGGAGTTTTTATAATTGGAACCTTTGAGGTGGTGACGTTTTTAGAATTCGTAGATGACAACTGACACTAGGAAAATTGATGACAATTTGATGGATTAAAATTTTAGGAATGAAATTTGCTCGATTTTTTATTAAAGTAGAAAGGATAATTCCTGGAAATAAAGCGGTTGAATCTGCTAATTTAGATGACATTTGGCTTGACTCAGCGCTTATCTATCTGTGGGCTCTTATGCGACTTATGTTCTAATCGATAATTCACCTACTCCAAGACTAAAAATAGGAAAACTATAATGAATTGAATATCCCCAAGAAAATCTAGGGTAGCAAGGTAGAACGATGGAACTTATTCACTATATGGTGTTTGAAAATTTGGAAATTAAAAGTTAAAATTCACTACACGTTTATTTCGTTTATACTAAAAAACTAAGTGACTAAATCGCCTCGACTTCTCAATCCTCAACCACGACTGCATCCATGGAATGAAACGACTCGTATTCTGGGTTTCGAAATCATGCAAAATCAACCTAATTCAATTCAATGCATCCGTGTTAGCTTCAGTAAAGAACGGCCAAAGGGGCAAACTCCCCGTAACCATTTCATAGCTGAATCCGAAATCAGTTACGAATCATCTACCCGGCGTTTACCGGGAATCCGAGTATTGGGATAAATTTTAGTGCAATTACACCCACCTTCGTGCGCTAAATCCCATCGTATAAATATCTAAGTTTAAACGGATCAAGTGCTCATCTGCCCCTCCCATATATCGAATGACGGATCCTTTGCATCGTATTAGTATCCGTATTGAGTTTCCCACTTTATATTCATCCTGGTCTTGATTATTAATTGTAAAATCAGGCAATTGTTTAATTACGAACTCAACTGATTTCTTTCTTTCTTTCCCTCTGGTAATTATGATTATTCAGTCTTTGTATTCAAATCAAATTGTATCAGTGATTTAGATTGTGATGAGTATTAAAGCTATTTTCAATGTTAGTTGGTTAGTTGTAATTTCATGAACCCAATTATTCTATAATTTCAAATCCGAGAGGCTTCTTTGTCATAATAGGCACATCTGCCTAGCACTATTATAAGTGTCAATATCCCCTAAACAAAAATATTATTTTATGGCTACGTGATTGACTTCAATTTTATCTATTAGCATAAATAATCATAAATGCACTTGACTTAGCTCGAACGCAACAGCAAAATGCAATATCTAATTTTGAGAAAATGAGTCAGTTTCTGTAGAAAGAAATATTTATATTTATATTTATATTTAGAAGTATATTTCGTAACAAGTGAAAAACCACTTTTTTCATGAGTTACGAACTAGTATATTTCGTTACGAGTGAGACGGAATTTTCACGAGTGTGAAGTTGGCTGCCCGAGGCGAAGCCGAGGGCTGCCAATCACACGAGCTGAAAATTCC
>JAPYZN010001116.1:0-18883 GCA_030522865.1 Psyttalia lounsburyi
AAAAAAAAAAAAAAAAATTCTAAATTTATGAATATTTCAAATATTAAAAATTAGAATTTTGGTTTTGTCATAGGATGATAATAAAAATTGCAACAATCATTCTTCAGCAATGTGTCGATATTGAATAAGTCATGGTATTAAAAGAGATAATAAAAATCAAATAAAACATGCAAAAATGTTTTTAAGAAATTTCAAAAAATCTAAAACCATTTACATACCATCTTCTTTACACAAATCAACTGAAATACATTAGGGTTCATTGTATAAATACTGTCCTACCACAAAGTAAACGTACTTGATAAATTTATGATGATGATAGAAGGAAGAATAATAGTCAAATCATATTGATAAAAAATGATTAATACTTTGCTATTTTTTGAACCGGGGCTAAGATAGCGAAAAATAATTCGAGTGAGAAAGTAATGCCGGGAGCCTATAGTATGTCGTGAGATTTGCCGCCCCTGCATTGCGAATTCCAATTCAACTCAGATGCCTATTTGCGGATGGAAAGAATAATAGAGAAGGCAGAATTAGGAGAAACCATTTTAGGGAATCTAAATAATTTACTGTGGTAATTTACTGTGTGTCTACGTTATTCTGACGGAAAATTAATGTTACTTCAAAATTTTATGGAGATAAAAAACTTTGCATTTGTGATGCAATGCATTTTTATGTAAAGTAATCAAAAGAGACTACCAAAAAGGTAAATCAAGGAGCTGATTTCGTCATCATTGGCAATGAGTTATGGAATTCATTACGTAATCTGTACTTTAAATGTAGCACGATAAAGTCTCGTGTGGAATAAATCGTAGATAAAAATGAGGAATTTTATTGAGCTTTTCATGTACGAAAAATTGTTTTGGCTATTTTTTCATAATAAATATCTTCAATCGTTGATTGAAACCAATATTTCTCTTACATAAATATCCCACTGCGAACATCGGAATAAATAAACATGAAATAATTACATATCACGATTCATATGAAAATAACGAATGCTTCAGATATTCATTTAGAAACTTGAGCTTGTGCAAGATAAAAATTGATTATCTCTACTGTATTTAAAATAGCAAAATCGAAACGGCACATCGAGACCCATTGAGAATTAAATGATTTATTAAATGCATCACCTACCAAATTACTGACAAGGCAAAAGGGACATTTTTCTAAAAATAACTTGGTATTTATCCACGAAAATCAATTCTGACATTGCACATTGAAAAACCTGGTAATTGAATTGCCAATAATTTCCGTTTCATCGAGGAAGAACTGTGAAAACTGTTAGGTACAGTTTTATACTTCCCGTTTTTTTCTGAATATAACATTATTGCCTAGTCACAGTGGACGTTTTTCCACTGACGTGAGTTTTTTTTCACAGTTATTGGCTATTTACCCTGACGATGTCTCTAACGACTGTTGCCCGCACGAAATGTAACTCGAACGTTCGCCAATTGCTGCTTGTTTTTTTAGCTCGTTCAATTTCGAAGAAAATACCAGAAGTAAGAGAGAGCGCGCGCGCGCGAGAGAGAGAGAGAGAGAGAGAGGAGAGAGTAGAAATTGATATTGGTAACAGATGCCTCAATATCCATTAACGAAGTAAATGAAAATCTTGGATGTTTATCAAGTTTAAATTGAAAGACTGTCAAGCAAGCACGCACCTCCATGAAACTCATCATCTTGTGCTTTAGTTTCATTGGAGTGAACGTCAAATTTTAGTATTTTCGTTCAATTTCTTCTTTTCTCATGATATCAACGTCCAAAATAACATTGGAAGCAACTAAGTACATTGACAGTCAACAGCTAACGTCTACATTGATGAGCGTCGTTGAGGCAACGCATTGTAGCTCACCTTTCCAAGTGGAGTGGATGGTTGACCCGGTGGTGCTGGGTCCTTTATGTAAATATTCCATGTGGCAACGCTGTTGATGGCCTTGTCCGCCGCATAACATCGCCAAAGACATTGGATCAACATTGCTGCCGCTGGTATCTGACGGTTAAAGTGTTTCTGACGTTGTTTTTGCTGGACTTTGAGGGCGAAACCAGAACCAAGGATGCCCTGCGGTAGGTTTTCATGTCATTGAGAATAACCGTATTAAATATTTTTTAGTAAATGTGAGGATGGAATATGAATTGGACAGTGATCTCGAAATGAAGCCGATTTCGGCGATGATTTTAGTAATTTCGTATAAATTCAATCAGTTTCAAATCAGTTATTTTATTAAATAAATGAAGCCATTGAAGTCATGGCGATTAAAGTTCATGAATCAACCATGGAATACAACAGACAATTTCAAATGATAAAAACTAAAACTCGCAACAAAAATTGGCATATGCGAATGAATTCGATCAAATCGACTTTTGACGGCAGAAGCTGAAGACTCCAGGCGGAAGGTCAAAGGCAGCCTTGTCATCTTGGACCTAGAGTTAACCTAAGGCTGGTCATGTAGTAGGTCATATAAAAGTTTAAGAATCTATATATAGTAATCGCGATAGTCGGTGGTCTTGAATAAATTATTCCAGCATTTGCTTTGACAGTTTTCTTTCTTCAGTTACTCAACGAGGTGTAAGAAAAAATATGGCACGAAAAAAGTGAGGAATTTTGGCTGAAAGATTTCTAAGGTGTGAAATGTTAATTCCAGTGACTTATAATAATTTCATCACTTTTGGGTGTTCTGGATTTTTTTATATCGAAAAAGCTTTCCGAGATCGGTGCCGGTGGCCAAAGTGGTTGAATCTCTTGGTCGAACAGCGGGGGCCGTGTGTAACGGCTTCGACTACGGCTTGGGTTAATTGCGATTTTTAATCTTTCTCTGATGGTCGGCTAGGGTTTTCAATCTTTTCTCTTGATTACCAGGAGAGTCTGTACATATAGTGCACCTCCTGAGGTATATTGCAACATGGTCGAGGAGGAATACCCATGACACCGCAATTAAGGGTGGGGGGCCATAAAAAGACTAATCGGCTATGTGTAAATTGAAAAGTAAAAAGAAATCTGTCCTGCGGAATATCTTCTCGTCAGGGAAAATGATTGTATTCAGTATTTTTTTTACAAATGAGATGACTAAATGTTAATCGTATATGGAAGTAATTAATCAATATTCTTCGATACACATTCTCCAATTATTTATTTAGGTATTTTTTAAGAAAAGATTGGAAGTATTAGAAGATTTAATAGAAAATTCTAGCGATTTCCTCGATACTTATATTAAATTACTATTCAATTTCTTATTATTGTTTTATAGTTGCTATTGGATGCTCCAATAAACACTATTCTAGCAAAAAAATCAATCAAATTCTTGTTGTGTTTTTCATCAAGAAAATTAAATGAAAAAACGTCGACAATATGCAGAAAATCGCACACGACATATTTCAATAGAATCCGTTGTATGGACGGATAGAATGATATTATTGCTGTCTCTAATTGCTAGAGGTGGCTATATGTTTAGAGCATGGGATTGGCATTTGAGCCATCCGGGATTGCCAGTTAGCGGAGGAAGGGGGAAGGAAACTTTTTTACACTAAAAAATTACATGTTTCACTGGGAACAGAGAAAATCATAAAAATCGGTGAGGGTATTATAATATCCGCCAAAATAAGTTTTTTAAAAATTCGGTTAACCTAAATGTTGAAATCTCCACGGCCCGAAAATGTCGAACAGTGGAACGCTACCACACTAAAAATCGTACGAAGCCCTGATACTGTAAAATTGAAAGGGAGTTCGAAGCTCCGAATAAAATACAACCGGCTTATGGGTATTTCGTCACGGTAAAAACCATTTAGCTTGTAAATGACCAAGTGACCACTCGCGCTACTTTTGGTTAATTTTTAAACGCCACGTAGAATTCCTCTCCCAACTTTTCAACCAACACCCCAAAATTTCATCATAAAAACACAATTAACAAACCGAAACGCGAATCGCGAATAACCCGATGAAACGGAAGGTTTCCCCTACTTTATCCTCTGCAATAATTAGACCGAGTTTGGTAGATTCATTTAATTCGGATAATAGTATTTGGCCCTGCTTGAACATAGTTTTTAATAATTCCGGTGACTCTTATTTAGAGTGCCTGTCCTCCGGAGGATTTGTAGATACATTTTTAATTATTGAAACCTTTAAAGTTCTGAACATCCTAACATGGGAGTTTTTATTAACGATTTCGAAATTTTTCGTTGTTGCAGAATCTCGTTGTTGCATCCGTGACCAAGCGCTAGGATTCGGCATTACGAGTCCGTAAATGGACTTAAAATCTCCTACCTAAGTGATACCTAATCTTAATATACTAAATCGTCAGTGAGTGAACAATAACTACTCATTGATCGCGGTGAAATCACAGTGGAAATATATCTGGGTTATTTTCACACAATACCAACAAATCAATCGCAAAAAGACGCAAACCTGCCCAACAAATCGACGCACAAGTCGCAGAATTTGTAAATCGAAGAAGAAAGAGAATAAAACTGTTAAAACTGTAAGTACAGTTCAAATTCACTAAGGGTCAACTTCCATAAAAGAGCAAGGACATTCTACACTGTTAGACAAAAAATCACATTTCATGGGAATTTACCAGTAATTTTGAGGACAGCGACACTGAGTTTGAGTTGGGGATAAAAGAACCAGGACATTTCAAGTTTGCCGGAAAATGCAGGAAAATTCCAGAACGTTGAGCAGTGTAAAAATGAAAATTCCTCAACATATTTAAATTCCCAAAGGGGTATAAATATTCAGTACCGAGTTACACTTTATATTCACTAAAATCGGAATTGTCATGAATTTTCTTTTCTGAAATTATAATCAGTGTCATTGTCCTGAAAATTAACGAACGCCTTCGACCAAATTTCCTGGATTAATAGTAATTTTCAGCGGCAAATGAATCTGAAATGTTCAGTTCTCATGAATTCTTCATCACAATCATGAATTTTCAGTGATAAAATTCCTTGAAATTTCAGTGAAAATTAAATGCGATAAAAATTTACGAGAAGTCCACGGAAAAATTCTTACAACATTTTTTAACAGTGTAGCCTTTCAATAACATTATTTATGTTCTTTAAATTGGACTTAAAACACGTAAAACATTCTAAATTCTAAATTTGTACCCAGAAGTTCATGCAAATAATATAACCGTCAATTCTTAATAATTCCAATTACAAATTTGATTTAATTTCTGCCCAACCGTTTTTCTAAAAAATATCCGGACCTGAGATAATCTCAGTTTATCGAAAATATTCTTTCAACATACCAACAATTATAATTTGTTGTTTTGAAAATTTTCGAACAACGCAGAGACTTACGTGACATAAATAAGAGGAAACATTATGAGAAAATACCACTTCAAAATTCCGGAAAGAGTCCATGAGCATCACTCGGACATACATTATTTTTGTTTGTTGCAATCCGGACACGTTAATTACAATTTCAACGTGCTATTTCCGACCACTAGTCTCAGGACATAACAGTACACGAGCAGGAATTTGTCTGTATTGTTTCTTAGAGATTATTTTCTAAAAAATTTTCTCTTTCATAGGTTTTTTGCGGAAAAACCTGTTCAGGTACAGTCGTCTTTTTGACGAGACTATCGTTCAATAGTAAAACTGCGAAATTAGAGTGCTACAAATTTTGACCGCCGTCATCAGGGTTTGGATCCGCAGCATTGGCACACAAGTCTAGCATTCTAACCGCACAGCCACTGCCGTCGGTTATAGACTATTTCCTATTGAACCGTTCAATAAAAGTGACGGAAAATTACTCGAAAATTCATTAAAAATGGGATGAAATTGTCTGTTGAATTCATTAGATTTTTTAAAGAATTTTTTCTGGTGTGAAATAAAAACAATTTAATGCAAAGAGCTTGTAATATTTAAACGAAGAAATTTCTGCTCAACCAAATACGAAGAGAAGTATCTGTATACAAAAACTACAATCCAAAATATTCAATGTATTGCAGAATTTTTTTTGTTGAAGTTCACGATACATCGAAAAAATCTTTTGAAATCTTGTGAATAGAAAATAAATTTTAAGAGTTTACAATACTCGTCATATCATAGTAATATCAAAACGACGAACTGATATCCCGACCATTGAAACGAACTTCTTCATTGACTCATCCTATCAATCATTCTAAGGCATGACGTAGGAAAATTTCCATAAAGCTTTGACGTTGGTAGTATCTTGCTTACTTCGAATTCTAGGCTTAAATATAGCCTGTCATCGCCTATGTTTATCTATATCGTATAGTTCTCAAAAGTTTTCAGCCCTCTGACATACGGAGCAGCAACCCAGTCTTCCCTTTCAAATTTCAAGCCAGATATGCACAGGCATTAAAACTATCTTCGATGCTTGGCAAAATTGTGGGGAAGTTTCAGACACGTGTGATTTATGAGTAGAATCAGGTTATTGAAATTTACATAGGTGGGAGTGATTGGAACTTACCGCTGGAAGTGCGAAGAATGATATGGCGAATACACTGAAACAGGAGGCTACTATTTTTCCCATCCACGTTTGGGGCACTGTGTCACCATAGCCTATCGTTGTTACTGTGATCTGAAACAATTATTTGTAATATTACGCAAATATTAAAATTTTGCAGAACAAATCAAGGAATTCACTATTGAAAATCGTATTAGTTTCTTATTAGTTTAAATTCTTGTGGTATGCTAGATGTTTTAAAAAATTGTTGGATACGATGTTAGAAAAAATACAGATTTCATGGGCAGTGGATGAGTAATAATAATAATAATAATTGATAATTTTCCGAAGCGTGACCTTGTATTTAATTTCAGACAAAATAATCATGAAATTCCGGATTGAGCTGCAATTTCCATGACATTAAAATTTTGTTAGCTACAAAAAATAATAATTTTTTTCTTGTAGGACATAATTGAGGTGGCAATTAACATTAGTTTTTAAGTTAACCCCTGATAAGAAAATTTGGTAGACTTGAAGAATACCAACCAAAAATTTGCAAGATTATTAATTCATAAGATATTAATTCAAATTGATTCCATTACGCTTACATCGTTAAGGCCAGTCTCCTTGAAATTTTTGAAATATTTTTTCCCCCAGAATTCTCCAGAATTCCCTATTTTTTCCCTTTACGCCACAGTAGATTATACCCGCTAGAAAAAACGAAAAATTATGATTTTTCAATCCAATGAAAGAATCATAATCTCTTACACGGCGATAATTAGGTCTCAAGTTTGTACTGTGTGTGTAGATATAATTATTAGTGTTTTTGTCATAAGTGGAAATCGACCGCCACATTATTTACATCGCCCGAAATATCTAGGAAATGAAGGGTATGATTATACATTGATAATCATATCTTATCGTCATTTTATATTGACCACACTCAATTATCGTCAAACAAGAGATTATGATCCTTCATTTGATTGAAAAATCATAATTTTTCATGCTTTCTAGAATGAGTAATCTACTCTGCCGTAAAGGAAAAAAACTACCGAAATCTGGGGAATTCGGGGGAAGAAATATTTTAAAAATTTGAAGAAGACTGGCCTTAATAGAAGTTCAATGATAATATTTTAAGCCCAGGCCAATGTAGATAACAAATAAATGACTAGGGAATACTTCCGAACACTACAAGTAAAAAAATTAATGGAAAAATAAGCTTTATGAACGACTCACCACACCCCACCATAGTGCATCCGCATAATTTGAGAAGTCGGTTTTTCCATCAGGCCCAACTGCATCTTTCTCAGCAAGATACACGAAGTAACTGCTGAAAATAAGGCCGAGGAAACCGATGTATAGAGTTGTTATCAATTCCTGCAATAAAAATACAGAATGAGAAAAACATTGTTCTACAAATTTGAAAGAGTGCATTTAAAAAAGGTCATTTTATTTATTCACCCTAGCTCCAGATTTCAGATTCAGAGTTTCATTTTTCGCTTACCTGTCGATGAATAAAGACCACTGATCCCAGCAGTCGCCATGTGCCGCCCTGACGGTCGACATGTAGCATCCGAAGAATTTGTAGAAATCGAATGCCACGAATTGCAGAGGTGGCAAATACCTGTCCATTGCTTCCCACCGACAACACTACCATGGATGCAACGACTACGATTAAATCTGAAATGATAATGTTCCATTGTCAGCGAGGAATATTGAAATTTCCATTACGCCTGTAACTGGTTTCAATTTCATGGATATTTGAGCGGATAGCATCTCCATCAAGTTGCCGATTGATCCAATTGTTGCTCCCGGGTGAGGAATCCTTTCTGCAGTTTATCTAGGATATCCCGCAACTGGCAAGAGCAAGTGATAAAACTTTCGGAATCTCTGTGGACACCAGTGAGAGAACTCTTGGATGTCGTCAGCTTGCCGCTCGGTTTCATTTTCACGGGCTTCTGGGGTTTCTGCCTTCAGTATTCCCTTCAGGATAAACAAACCGCGGCATTCTCCCTCTACGGACACTTTGTCGTATTGTCTTGAGAATTGGTGCAAATTTATAATCTATTGAGGCGGTAAAACGGGACGTTCATGCACAATCAGTGGTTTAGCCCCTAACATTGTTCCAAAATGGAAATATGATGTTATAGTTTCATTTTAAAAAAGGCAAAAAATGTCATGAGCATCAATTGCATTCAACTTTTCGAAATTTTGAGTTGGGAGACTTTGACTTTGCGACTTTGGGCGAGTTATAGAGGAGCCATGAAACAAAAATGATTCTCATTTACAGCAAAGTTTTTGCAAAGCCGTAGGAAATACTAATATTCATTAAGATAGGATTTTATATTCACTTTCCTATGACATTGAGAGTGATAAGGAGTATAAAAAAAGATCATGTTGGAAGTCGCTCTAGGAAGTCCGATACGATTTTTTTATGGCAACTAATTTTATTGTAAAGTTAGAAAAAAATTTTACTCAGTCATTAATAAAAACTTTACACTCTCACATGTACTTTTCAATCCTCTCATATAAATGAAAAAATATAAAATTACCTATAATACAAATAGGTTTGCGTATGAATCGCAAACGACCGCAGCATCCCATGTACTTCGATCTGCAGCCGGCGCTCCATAGCCTCACTAAGTACTCGAATCCAAAAAAAAACACCAAACATATTTCCTGAAAAAATAAAAATTCAATATGAATTACTGGAGATTCCTAGTGCAGCTCAATTATTACAAATGAATTAAGCCGTACATAATTCACAATAAGACATGCAAGATGACCCTCATTTTGGAGAATGCGTCACACACTTTTCGATCACAAATGATGGTTACAATTAATTCGCAGACAAATTAGTGTTAATCCATCTACATATCTTTGCCCAGTCAATTAACTTGCCAGAATTAAATATATATGAATATCGTCATTTGAAATGTTTAAATTGTTTTTCTGTTGTTCCCCAGTTAGCAGGGGGTCGCGGAATAAGAGAAATGTGACCGTCATATGATACGACGATTGATCTTCATGAGGAAAAGATTGAAGTGTGATGTTGGACTGAGTAGAAATTTGAAAGTTCCATGAAGTTTTCTTAATTCTCACCGGAGTGACGTAAATCCCAGACATCGAAGAGACCAATACCATCGAATGTCTCATGATATCGTCTATATATAAATTTTTTTCTCATCCTCTCTAATTTCCTTCGATTGCCACTGTCCAATCGCTTTTTACCTTTCTTTTCAACCCTCATATCCCGAATGGACTCCACGTTAATGTTTTCTACCGATGGTGAGTTGGGATCGATCGACGAATCAAATCTTCTCTGAACACAAATCGCGATAAAAAAAATGAAGCAACGAGACTCTGTGGACCATTTGGCTTTCTCTCTTGTTCCTATTCTATTCTTTCTCACAGCTGCAGAACTGACAGAATTACGCTTCAAGAAAAATCTCTCATCTACTTTACTATTTTACCGTTGAATTCACGTGATTAGGTCGTCAGACGCCATCGGGGAATATCCGAGGAGAGATTTTTCGAGTGGTCATCGGGCCATTCTCATGTTTTTCATCTCATCTGGAGCAAGCTAATGGCACAAGAAGAAAAATTACTTTTATAATCTTCTCGAGCGGGAGATCTCCTTGGGTTTCATTGAGGAACTGTAGTTTTCATACTACGAATATAACTTCTAAATTGTTGACATTTTTTAGGATTCGACAGCTTAATGAATTTGGATTTTGATATTGGACTCTGGAGAATTTGACGCGCCATAAAAATATTTTAAATTATCGGTAGACAAGTTACTTTATTGAAGCATATTTTATATTAAACTTTCGCTCGCTTTCCGTGGTTTCTCGATTGAAAAATTTTCAATAGATAGTATGTTTTTATGGAAAAAACTATTGATTTTGATATTTCGATGCAATGTCTTCTGCTGAAATATTTCTTTTATTGTACCACAGTAGCTTTTTTTTAGTTGTCTCAGGTTTATTGTACTCCGTTTCGACGCCATGATAATAAAAATGCTTTATTTTTTTCTATAAATTACTTTCTAACAATATGTTCAGCGAAAACAGCATTGATTTTTTCTGAATAAAAGCCTATGGGAATTTGCGCAATTTTTCAATATCTTGTGATTATCAGAATCAGCCAAAAACCAATCAGATTTATAATGCAAATCTGATTAAATCCGATAGAATTTTCCAGGAAATTACGCTAAGGTTTCTTATGGATATTTTTGAAATTCGAGATGTCTGATAGTAAAGAATCGCGACAAACTGGTGTATTTTCTCCAGAATTATAAATACATTAAATATTTTTCATGATCTTTACCTAATTTTCGAGAAAGTATTCAAAAAATTGTGTTCAGTTGAATCGTCAATCGATAGAAATACAGCATCCGATATTTTGTGGTAGAGTTGGGATCGAAACATTTCAATAATTTGTCGGTTATTACCAATTAGTCACATTCATGAGAAAATTTTTTGTTGAGATATACGAAATTTCTGGTATGCCCACGATGGTAAATTGCAAAAGGTCCAATACTCTACTTCTATCAGTTGGAATTCACAATCAAACGAGCATTTTATGGTTTGCATGGCAAATCCTTTTTAATCTGCTAAACCCGATAGGCTTACTTTTTGCAACAAAGCTATGAAGAAATAACCGATTATTTTGAAGCTTAGGAGTATTGTAACCGATAATACATCGTATGTCTGTGTTTCTATGGCTTTATTGGAAAATTTAATGCTAAACAAGAAACAGATTTTAACAACAAAAAAATAGTATCCCTGTATGAAAGCTTTTTCTACATACAAATTAGTGAGCCTTTTTATAATTAACCATGATTAACGTTGAGACGGACGAAAGTTTTATGTTAAGATATTTGATATCTCAAAATCGTGTTTTTATGTGGCGGGTTAAGTACCGAAATAACAAATGTTTTCATTTTAGAAACACTACAAAAGCTTGTTTGAGCAAAAGAATTTCATCCTCTTCATAGACTTTTTATTCTCAGTGTAAGAACAAAATTATTTATTGGGACTGTTTACCGTTATGACAATTCACAAGTGAATAGTTTTACGTATCTAGTAAATGCTCTTTCAAAGTAGTTTTTTGTTTCAATATAATAATTGCTGAGATATCTGATTATTCGAGAATATTCACAGTCTATTTCAATTATTGAAAAATAGAAAAAATGTAGAGATAATTTTCAAAGGAAGCCGACGATCTGGCAATGAATCAATCTCTCGAACCATCACTTTGAAATAATTCGAATTACTTAGTCAATAATAATCAATTGCTAACACCTGAGTGTCACAACGCATGAGCTCCATCTCTGACTCATCGATAGCTATCAATTAATCATGAGTGGATGATGCTGTGTGACTGATGGTTCCCTAATCTAGTTACGTTATTCAAACCAGTATAATCCAGGTTTCTCGTGAAATCCATGGGATTAACTCCAGCTGTCTAGAGCACACATGTTGAACGTACGTTCAGTGTACACATTTCCAAAACGTCGGGCGGAAGAGGCATGGCGAATAATTTAAAAAGCGTATGTGCAAGATGCCAACATAACGGTAAGGGTTTTGTAGAGATTGATTTTGTAGAGACTGATTAATTAAGGAGACTTCCAAGGTTTTTATCTTTTACGTTATTATTACAATTCAAGATATTCAACGAGGTTGCATGAGTGAGATGAAAAATTTTGTTCGTAGTACATGCAGCAAATGTTTTTGGCACTGGTTCCGAAATATACTATTTTGCTACGGCGGGCGAAAGACTGTATAGAAAGATTAAATTCCAGTGATTCTATGAAATAGTTTCTATTAGATATTTTCTATGATGCGCGAGTTAGTCTAAAATTAGAATTTTCATAGATATTCTGTACATTTTTTAAACGAAACTTCTTCAGATGCGGTAGAGTGAGTCGAAAACACTGCGCCCCTATGTCACAAATTCGTGAAACGATTTAAGGGGAATGGGTTCAGTTGGCGGCGACGAGGGCGGGGCGCGTGGTGGGGAGCACTGGCTGGCTGCTCCACTCTTTATATTCGTTCTACGGTGAAGAGTACTTATCTTGGAATGTGGATTTTCTCAAAACGAGTGAACCGCTGAGAAACGACGCGCTACCTTCACACAAAAATTAAAAATTTCAAGGGTGCACTTGAAAATTTGAAATTAAAAATTTGAAATAAAAAACCTTCAATTCAAAGTTACGACTTGAAAATGTTTAATGAAAAATTTGACAATCAAAATTTGCATCCTCTTCACACGAATAAATCTCTGCCGTACAAGAAAATTCCTCTTCACTAAAAATCCCCTCTCTCCATTTGGAACCCCCTTTTACTAAAGTGACTTCTCCCTCAATTAAAACAACTGAAAATAAGAAAGAAAGTTACATTTAAAGTTTAGTTTAAATTTGACACTTGAATCTCTCTGTGATACTGACTGTAAGTGTTTTCTGCATTCGTCACCAGTAAAGTCGGTACTGGCGAAAAGTATTTTTCTGACTCGTCGTCAGTAAATTGTAATCGCAAGTACGTTTTTTTGAGTGAGATATTATAGTCATTTGAATTCCAAGTTAGGGAAGTTTCACTTCTGCCATCTGTAATTTCTACGCATTCTTTTTTTGAAATCAATTTTGATAGTTTCTTGGGTAATTTTTTTCGTGCGTTAACATTTCGGCTTCACAAAATTATAATGAACATTTCAAACTGAGTAGAGATTAGATAGAGAAGAGGTTTTAAACACCAATTTGAAAAAATTGTATATGTCCCGCATTAGAAGATATAATACAAAAATTAGCTATGTCGCTAGATAATACCACTAGATTTTTATCAGATATTACAGTTTTTGCCGTTTTTCTGAAATGTTGAAATAAAAATGTTGCATAGAAAATTTCACCGGAAAATTTCACCGGAAACAGTCAAAACCTCATGAAAAGTTTAGTAGGAATCCATCAAAATTGTCCAGCAAATTGGCTCGCACTTCCATTAACTCGATTAAATAGGGAACAGTCAACACTTGTATTGGGATATTTCACAGACAGTTTTAGGACACATCAGGTCGCGCGTTTCCTATGGCTGTCTCTAACTAGATGACTCCACTAGTATCAACATCTCCTCGTTTTCATATATACAACGTAATCCATCATTTTTCCATGGATTTTAATGGAATAAAAGTTGTAAAAGTCAACGGTTCATGAAGCTCTTCTGTCCACAATTAGTTTTTCCGAATGAATATTGAGACTATTCAGTTTATACCCAGTTTTGCCTCATGCGCACTTTAGAAAGCTAGTAAATGGAGAGGTGGATTATTTCTGGAGTTCATTCAACGAGTGAAAACGGAATTCTGTCCCATTACCCACGTGTTACTTCTTTATCCGTATGGACTTTCTGGTACGTGCGAGAGAGTAGATGGAAAATTTGTTACGAAAATTTATGAGTTACGTGTAGTAAAATTAAATTCATTTGCTAGTGACGGAATTTGTGAAAATTTGAAGGTCAATCTACTTACCATCCAAAACAAAGTTTCATTTGCAAAATTACTGTATTGTTCTATCGTTGACAAAACGCTAAATATGAGGCACACCAATACCACCATGAACCTGAAAACAATAAACAAAGGGTCATGTCAGAGAATGGAGAAGTTTAATTATTCTATTAACATTAATTTCTAATACGCACTGACGCCCGGGGGTTGAAAGAGGCAAAGGAGATTAATTTTCCATTTATTTCACGGAAAGAGGTGGAATGTATACGTATTCAGCGTATCAATAAATTAATTGCTCTGACGATAATTTAAACACGGAGTTACGGAGTTAAAAAGTGGATGAAAATATCATAAATCGTATTGAGGACGTCATAATTAATCATAAATTGATTTTTTGGTTCTGAATGGCGTCTCATCGTCAGAGTTTCTATATTCTTTAATCGTTGCCATTGTTACTGGCACCGCCGAGTGGGTAAACCTGCATGCAATGTGAGAGTCGAGCTTTTTTTTGCAGATTTTTTTCAATCGTACATGGGACGAAATCCCCTGAAGACTTCTTCTTATGGCAGGCCTTCTTGCTTAAAATGCAAAAGAAAAACACCCGAAGCTCGCAAAGTTTCCTGTATACGAAGCGAGAGAAGAATTTTGGACAAAGAAGATTTATTTGATACAACATAACGGTCTCTTGTTTTTTTTTAAATATCGTGGAATCTTCTGATGAATAATTTCATTCTCACACGACGACAAAAAGCTTTTCAAGGGGATGAGATTTTCTTGTCCCAGCTAAGTTTTAAGCGTTCACTAAAATTTATGTCCTCACAAAGTCATGTGGTTTGCATTTCCGATGAGAGAATCTCGTTCTTTTGAAGGACTCATTTCCTCCATTATGAGAAAGAAATTATTTATCAGGAGATGACATGAAAAAAAAATTCCCTACTGCTTTCTTCTATCAAAGAAGTCTCTTTTGTTAACAACAGTTTTTTTCAGCAATTTTTGATACAATGGATGATTAAGAAAATCTGCTCAATAACTCTTCATTTTATTACTATTCGGCTAATTTTTTCATGTAGTGAAGCAAAAAGTTGTTGCAAATATGTCCAGGCTAGCTGCTGTTGTGTATTAAGATAACAGTTCATCAACTAGCGACTTATGCAGGATGTGAGGGAATGATGTGGGGCAGCCAAAACGTTTGCTGCATATCAGAATCAGGAAATTTCAACGCAACCTGGGTTGCCACCTGATAAGAACACCGTGAGTATATTACGTTCAAAGCAATCGATTAATATCAGCTCTTACTTGTGAATTGTAAACATCTGAAAAATATTTTCATATTTCTAAAAATAAAATACTCTCTTTTAAATTGTCCTTTGAAGTACCTCCAAAGATAACACTATCAGCAACCTATTGAGACGTCACTAACAGTTAAATTTTCAGTTTCCCATTTGTGAATTTAAAATGAAATGACTCATGAAAGTCCGTATCGACCTTGGAAATGAGATCCAATTTAGCGATTTTTTAAATTTCTATCGAAATGGCACAGTATATTTAATAAAATTTACCATTGAGTAATCTTGATCTTTTCCATACAAGTAAGAATGAAAATGGGAAACTGACACTGAAAAATAAATCATTCTGTCAATGAAATATTCTTTTGACAAGAATCTGAATTTCGTTTTAGTATAGCAAGTTGCTGTCTTTGAGTGTCCAAAATGAATATATTTGGAGTCATGAGGCGATTCGACACTGCAGATCTGGAGCAAAAGACAGCTTTTAAATTTTCGTCTCTATTCTGGCCAAAACGACTGTTCCCAAGTAAAGTATTGTGATGATAACTAATGGATGGATCATTCACCCATCTGAATAATAATTTCATTAATTTCTCCTCCTTTGAATGCCGAGGGAGAGGGAGCGGCAGAAAGAGAGACTAGAAATATTTCTATTATTTTAAAGTTATTTTCATTTTGTTTTAGATATCGTGGTAACATGGAAGAAATTTTTTTGGCAAAGTAAATGAAGTTCTGGTTTGAATATATGGCTTTAATCTGCTAAAATGGTGAATATACTCATTTCTATGTGTTGAAATTCAGATGGAAGTATAATCCAACTGAAACCCTTTGTGTCTCAAAATTGAAGACTAGGGATGAACAGCCTTGAAATTTAAAAAATTTTAGTAGCCAAATTTCAAGTTAAGAAGAAAAAATAAAATTATGAATAAATTATTAAAATAATTTTTTTATTTAATATTAAAATTGAAAGTACGTATTGGTTTTGTATGAAACCTAAAATAAATTAGTTCATATAACCCGGGTATTTTCTTGACTCGAGAAATAATTTTTGTAGTGGATTGTTTTTTCTCCCAGTAGAGATTGGTTCGACTGCTGTTGACAGCCTCAAGAGCATGAAGCTGCATCAAATGTGAGACAAGTTATGGATTCAATCATCAAATGTTTATACTTATACCTTGGAGAGGACTCGAAACATTTTTCTCCCTCTGGCCTAATCTCATGACTCGTCTAATATTTTTCTTCTGCAAATGGAACTCCTAAAAATACCCTCGAGTATAGAGTAACCTTTTACAAGTATGTCTCAGAAGAATTTCACATTACCTACAAGCCCTGACGATTCCTCGCCGTCAGCACTCGATCTTTCAATGTATGAAAAGGGGAGGCTGCTGTAAGTCTAACGGGCGGTTTTTTGATACACCAGATGACTTGACCATTATCCAGTGATTGCCTAACCAGCCTCTAGAGAGTCCACGAATTTCCCCATGGGAAATACAGATATAAAGAAGACAATTTGCCAAATAAAAGTTGTTTGAATCAACGGAATACTTTTTTGGTAATTACAGGGACAGGACTTGGTCCATTTCAATAATATGATATTTCCAAACCACGTCATACATTCCAAGTGTTGGCACTTCGAGAGTCTGTATTCTGGAATAATAGAATGCAACAATAGTCTGACGGAAATTAATTGGAGATATCAGATTTGTTGGAAATTATAAAAGAAACTCTCTTTTTATCGTTCGTTCTCCATTGGAAACCGAACATTTCAGTATAACCTCACCCCGAGAAAATTCTTATAATTAAATTTCCGTGAAGTTTCTCGCCGCAGCTTTAATAAAAAACAAAATTATGTATAACGAATTAAAAATAATTAATTAATTTTTATAATTTGTCTGTTCAATTCACCCGCCTTTACTCCTCTATTGATTATCCGGATTCGCTGCTTCACGTTCGGAAAGTTCCGAGTTTAAAAGACGGCCGCTTAAAATGGTGCCATCTAACTATTTACAGTTTTAATCATCATTGCAACATAGTCACAGAGCGGAGGGATGTAAAATAATGTTAAAAAACTATATTGCCGTACAGACGCTACCAACATGAGCCCAAATACTAATTAAAAAAATATAAATCTTATAGTAATAAACATTAAAGTCTGCGAAAATTACTGTCAATTGAGAGGCCAGAAAATGAACAAATTGGTAACATTGTATTACCGAAGGCAGAATAAAATTCCGAATTTCGGTGAATATGACCGATTTACTAATATTGCAAATTATCGAGTTAATGAAGTTTTATTTTTAATTTGATAACACGTTTTTGTGCTCGTAGTTAAGATGGCTTTTGTAGTATTTTTTAAAGCATTCTGGAATCTGGACTTTGGTTTTCATCTTTCGTTTTCTCAAAATGTAAGCTGACAGAGACCTTGGTACATAGTACGTACTAAGAATGGATTCATTGGCTTCTCTAATACTCCATACACTTAGTTTCAGCACTCACGTGAAGCACGCTACGATCCTCATCTTGGTAATTGTCAGAGCTATTAACCAGTTCTGTAAGCTACAATTCCCTTATACTTTGAAGTGGAAATAGGAGGGCAGGGGAATGGATGGAGGGTTGTACTTCCTATATTACAGAATTCCTGATTACATTTTAATCGCAAGGTGATTCAGGAGAAGGAAAAATCCTCTCCACGGTGTTATTTATTGAGACAAGTTTGCCCGCTTTTCCTTTCACGGCCCAAAAGCATGGCCCGGCGCTAACGAAGGTACGGACACAATTATAAAGCCGTGTGGATAGCGTGTCGAGCCACCATAATTCGAGTTCCTCCAGTGTAACCAAGGTACGAGGATTTACCACAGTAGGGTCACCTTCACCGACCTACTGCCACGATAATTGTGTTCTCCATTTTTTCCCTTCAAGGAGTACCAGCGTCGTAGCCCTTCCTGCTTTATTATTCATCGTGGATATTTCTCTTTGTTGGCATTCTGATCAGTGGTATCACTGGTAAATATCTCTTTTCAGGAATTCCAGGACGAAAAAGTTTCGTTTACTCGAGAATTATTGTGATGTTGAATGAAACATCATTTTTCATCATTCTAAGAATTGAATTTCGTGGCTCTGGAATTGATTAGCTTAGATTAGATTATATTCCCGTTATTATTATAAACATTAAAGTGTTCCATTAAAACTGATTTGTTTGGTTTTACGATCGATAGAAAATACTCAAATATACAATAAAGTACATTTTCCATTCATTCCGTTATTTGATTTTCATCTAATGCGAACTAAGCGAGGTATGCAATGCGATATTGATTCACTCCCAGTAATTTAAAGTGCAAAGCACCACAAACAGAAATACCGGCTTGATTATAGTCAATCCCCACTTTGATAATATGAACTATTACCGATTTAGTAACATGGAATATCCGAGGATTCGGAACAACATTTTAAATTAGAGAAAACATTTCAGAATTGACAATCTGTTGCATTTCCGATTTGGAAGTGAAATTGTCAATTTGAATAAATATTCTTGATTTGGTACTATTTATTATTACCAAAGTATTAACGATAACTGATTCGGTAATATTCTATTTCATCACGCTGTGTCAGAAAAGTAACTTTTCAGTCACTCTCCGCTTCGCGTCGAGTGACTGAAAAGTACTTTTTCGACACATTGAGATGAAAAATCATGTTCGTAACT
>JAPYZN010001117.1:0-18844 GCA_030522865.1 Psyttalia lounsburyi
ATAAACATTTATGGGAATTTTCAATACTTCGCGCATTTTCAGGTATCCCATTTTGCCCTTCCGAACCAAATTACGCCGATTTAATGAAAAAAGATTCATGATGATAATATGTGGGTCGGAACTAATGATGTGGAAAGAAAAATTGATTCCTTGAACATGTGTCAAAAGATGGTATCCCATTTTGCCCGCCCCTCCCCTATCACTTTTCTTTAACACTGAAGTGATGAAGATCATTCATTGGTAAATATTCATCCAGAATAACATTGATTCATGTCTTAAATGTTAATTATTATTAATTTTATGATTTTGGAGCGGGCGGGTTTTTACACGTTGTAGCCGGTCATGTGAAATCAGAGCAGCATGCGGTCTACGCTGCAAGCTCAATGGCCATTCAATGTGTGTGGAATGGGGTTGGGGTTACGATTATATGATTGTTTCTCCTGAAAAAATTAAAATGCAATTTCACCCGTACATGAACTAGTCCCTGCGTTTCGTTACTTTTTTTTACGATTTCTAGGCTTCGTCATACATGCCTGACTGTGTGTAGATTTATTTTAATGAATATCAGATTATTGAGAGTGACAAGAGGCTCGAGATAAATGATCAATATGAGGAAAATTTTGAGTGGAAACTTTGGGTGAGTTTTCTTAATTTGTGACATTATCATTACTGGTCTCCGGGGATGAGTGACGGGACTAAATTAATCTTTACTTCGTTTTGTCTCATTTTTGTGTTCCTTTTTAGGAGCAATTTTTTATTTTGGAGCTAGTTATAGGTTATTATGCCAGTGTTTTAATGATTTTTCAGGATTATACTAAGAAATAATTGTTTAAACTTGAACACTTATTGAGAAATCTCACGTTTTCATTGTTGAACGACTTTTCATTCAATAATGGACAGTTAAATTTTTTAATATGGTTTTATCAGAATTAATTTCATTGCAGGAGTGAGGTTATATTCTAGCAACTCCCACGAATATCTCAACATTTCATGAGTTAAAATTTTTTAAAAATATTTTTCACACTGCAGAAATAGTAAAGAGTCATTTTTTTTTATTTCTATTTATTTTATGTTTTTGTTGATTAAATGTTACTATTCCATCGGTTTTTTTTCCTATGTGCGTTCCGCAGATTTGAAGGGTGTTCCCTCTTTAAAAAATATTATTTTTTTTTTATATGGTTCTAAGGAATGTGTCCGGTGGAGAATTATTTATTGGACTAATGAATAGCTTCTCTGATTATCTAAATAATTAAAGGTTTTCTAAATTTTATTCAACTAAATTAAATAGTCATCTTTTATGAATTTTTGCATCAATACCTGGATACATCCCTATTTGACATTATTGACTAAAAAAGTTTATTCATTGATTCATCAATATTTTCGTTTCAATGGAAAACTCCAATGATATTATATTATTCATTCTCGCAGGCCCAGTATTTTGCTGATATCCAAGACATCTCGTCACCAGATATCTGTGATTAACACGAGACACTTGATGTCTGGAAAATTGAGTAGATTTTATCGACCTCTGCTGTGCACTCCCCACTCTCGACATTTCATCAATCCAAATCGTGGATATGCCATGATAGTGGGTCGAGTGTTGCGTGGAGTCCTGAAGATTCGGTATTTGTTGCTGGGAGGTGCTGTTGGAGGTGGTGTGACTCTTCAGAAAAAATATGAACAGTGGAAGGAGGGCCTGCCAGGACTCGAGTGGATGGACAATGTAATGCCAACTGACCAGCAGTGGCAAAACTTCAGAGGATCCTTGATAGACATAAAGAACACTCTTGCTGATAAAATTGAAATCGGTCAGAGTCTGTAACTTTCAATACTAGTCGCTCAAATTATTTCATTTTTATTATTGCAATTGGTAACGTTATCAATAAATTCATATATTTATTATTAATTCATTCTTCTATTAAAGAATTTAATGGGCTATTTCACTTGTTTAAAATGTCGAAATATTTTTCAAAGACTAACAAGAATTCATAGCAAGTTGTTTAATTTTTGTTAATAAAACATTTAGATCCTCGAATTAAGGAATACAGCGAGGCCAAATATCGAGAATACAAATACTGGTTCAATCAGAGATTAGATGACGCTATTAAGGCTGCAGAGAGTCAGAGATGGGAGGAGCAAAATGGGGATACGTTGACGAGTGAGTCTTGTGTGCTTGATGCCAATTCAATCTCTTCACCAATGTCCAAAAATCCTGATGAATTCCCAACGCTTGTTCCCATTCTGCTTCATCACAGTACAATAACTCTCCACATAACTTGCCTCCTCCTCTCGTGTTCACATTTATGAAATTAAAATCTCGCCTTTTATTTGAATTATTTAGATTCCCGAAGAATCAACATTTGCATGAATGAGTCCTCCCCGATTGAGTGAAAATCAAAATCCTTCGGGTGGAATTTTCTTCCATAATTATATGATTTGGTCTGTTCTATTCAGGTATATTCGATGCACTCAGAGCCATAGCAAACCATGTGTATTCAGGTGTGTAATAAAAGAAATAAAAAGGGAAAAAAAATTATTTACACAGAGAGAGAAGAGAATTCTTTACTCATTCTAATTCAATGCATTCAATCAAAAAATCAAGACTACACTAATTTGTAATTAATTAATTAATTAATTGTTAAATTGATTTTCAACAAGATTCAACAATTTATGTTACTTCATCAATTTACAACTGAATTGTTTGTTTTCTGCTTAAATTTCGATCATTTGACTCCACTAGTTGTATAATTCATCGAATGAATTAACTTTACACAGAAATCAAGTCATACAAATGTAGTAATAAATCTCAAATTGTTTTGGATGTTATTCAGTAAATGCAAATGAATGATTGAATTTGAATAAAAATTATAAGAACAATACTTTTCACTCTAAATGGCAACAAGTCTGACCATTCAGCATTTCTAAATATGTTTAAGTCACGACTATATTCTCGAAAGTGATTATTTAATATTTAGTTAATTCATTAAACATTGTCAACAATACTGAATGGGACAGGCCTCTTTTTGTTGACTTGCACACGATTGGAATGTTCTTTTTTCGCTATTCACCTTCCCAATTGCAATGTATGCTTGTGGCACAAGCTCTCAGTAACATCATTCATGGAATTGTTCTTGCTGAACGTTTGATTAGATACATTCCAATCTTGAATGAGTGGATCAGTGATAGTTTACGATTAAAAACACCATTTCATCTGATTGTCTAGGTACCAAGAAGGAGTTGGCCAAGAGCTCAGTAGCATACGCAAGACCTTTGAGTAGTAGTGATTACGATGATGATCGGAAAAAAACTCGTAATTATAACTTTTGATTTTATCAATAATTTGACTGTTGTGAAAGATTAAGAAGAAATTACAAGTTTATTCATCGCCATAAATTTCTAATGAATTTCCAACAACTGATATTATTCCAGAATCCTCACAACAGAGGATGGATGCAATGCAGGATGAACTCATGCAGATGCAGTTAAAGTATCAACGTGAACTAGAGAGACTTGAGCGTGAGAATAAAGAGTTGAGAAAGCAGATGTTGCTGAAGGGAAATCAGAAAATCAATAGTCGAAAAATTAAGAAATCTCTCATAGACATGTACAGTGATGTTCTGGACGAGTTGAATGATTATGACAGTGGTTACTCAACAGCTGATCACCTACCAAGAGTTGTGGTGGTTGGTGATCAGAGTTCTGGGAAGACTTCTGTCCTGGAGATGATTGCCCAAGCGAGGATATTCCCAAGAGGTGGGGGTGAAATGATGACAAGAGCCCCAGTAAAAGTGACTCTCAGTGAGGGTCCCTACCACATCGCTCAGTTCAAAGACAGCTCTCGAGAGTTTGATCTCACGAAAGAATCGGAATTAGCTGATTTACGCCGTGAAGTCGAGTTGAGGATGAAGAATAGCGTGAAAAATGGTAAAACAGTCAGTCAGGACGTGATATCGATGACAGTCAAGGGCCCTGGGCTCCAGCGTATGGTTCTCGTTGACCTCCCTGGGATAATTAGCACTGTAACTGTTGATATGGCTGAGGATACCAGAGACGCAATTCGCCAGATGACCCAGCAGTACATGAGCAATCCCAATGCCATTATTTTGTGCATTCAGGATGGCTCAGTGGATGCCGAAAGGAGTAATGTCACTGATCTTGTTGCGCAGATGGATCCATCTGGGAAAAGAACAATTTTTGTTCTCACCAAGGTCGATATGGCAGAGGAGAATCTCACAAATCCCGATCGGGTTCGTAAAATCCTCTCAGGCAAACTCTTCCCCATGAAGGCCCTCGGCTACTTCGCAGTGGTAACAGGCCGAGGTCGTGCAGACGACAGTATCCAAACTATAAAAGACTACGAGGAGAAATTCTTCAGGAATTCAAAACTCTTCAAAGATGGTATTGTAATGTCCGGTCAAGTGACCACTCGAAACCTGAGCCTAGCAGTCTCCGAGTGCTTCTGGAAGATGGTCCGCGAAACTGTTGAACAGCAGGCAGATGCCTTCAAGGCCACCAGATTCAATCTCGAAACAGAATGGAAAAACAATTTTCCCAGATTGCGAGAGCTGGACAGGGACGAGCTGTTCGAGAAAGCCAGAGGAGAAATTCTGGACGAGGTTGTCAATCTCTCTCAACTATCTCCAAGACACTGGGAGGAGGTCCTGATGACCAGAATCTGGGAGAAGGTGTCCATGCACGTGTTCGAGAATATCTACCTTCCAGCAGCGCAGACAGGTGATACTGGAACATTCAACACAGCAGTCGATATAAAATTGAAGCAATGGGCAGAGCAGCAGTTGCCAGCGAAGAGTGTAGAGAGTGGTTGGGAGTGTCTCAAGCAGGAGTTTGAAAACTTCATGAACAGGGCCAAGCAGAGTTCAGATCACGACGACATATTCGATAACTTGAAGAATCATGTGGTTAATGAGGCCGTCCAGAGGCACTCGTGGGAGGAGAAGGCGTCCCAGATGCTCAGAGTCATCCAGCTAAACACCCTGGAGGACAGGAATGTTAACGATAAGAGGGACTGGGACGAGGCCGTCAGGTTCCTCGAGACGTCTGTCAAAGATAAGCTCCAGAGCACTGAGAAACTGCTATACGAGATGCTTGGGCCTGGCAGAAGGGAGAGGATCTTCTACTGGAAGAGCCAAACTGACGAGCAGGCGAAACGAACAGCTGTCAAGAATGAACTGGACAAGATTCTTTACTCCGATAAGAGGCATGCACCCATGCTTACCCAGGATGAACTGACAACTGTGAGGAAGAATCTTCAGAGGAGTGGGTACGACGTTGATAATGAGTTTGTTAGATCCACTTGGCATCCGGTCTACAGGAGGTTCTTCCTCCAACAGAGCTTGACTAGGGCCTACGACTGCAAGAAGGCTTTCTACATGTATCATAATGGTCATGAGAATGAGACTGAGTGCAACGATGTGGTGCTCTTCTGGAGGATTCAGCAGATGCTGAAGGTCACGTCGAAGGCACTGAGACAGCAGATTATGAATAGGGAGGCGAGGAGGCTTGATAAAGAGATCAAGGAGGTGCTGGAGGATTACAGTCAGGACAGTGAGATCAAGAGGAAACTGCTGACTGGAAGAAGGGTGGAACTCGCTGAGGAACTTAGTAAGTCATTAAATCATTTTGTATTTAACTAACTGGATTGAAAGTTTTTTTTTCTTTATTTTTTTATTTTATTCGAGTGAATTAAATGTTTTATGTTATTGTAATTTGCAGAACGCGTTAGACAAATTCAGGAGAAACTGGAGGAATTCATTCAAGCTTTAAACAAGGAAAAATGAGTAGATTAATGCGAAATCTCTGAGACTTTTGTCGTATAAGAACGCCAATGTACAGCGATCCTGGTGATCGACGGCTTTAACACTGATTTATTTCAATGAGTGATGACTGAAAGCCGAAGAGGATCGACGGGGAGTACCGTTGAACTGTATTCCTTGGCCTTTTCCTCGATGATTACATTGTTTGATGCTACTGAACAGTCACGTCGTAGATACTGGACTGCATTGTTCAATGATTTATTTCGTCAATCGAGAGAATGTAGATCAGAAAGCGAGAAAATCCTTGAACATGACAGTTTTAAAACACGTTTGTTAGGAATAAATAATTGTTCTCACGCAGGAACGAAGTCTTGTTTATTTTTTCTCTTTTTTACCATTAATTTTTTTTCTTTAAAATATACAGAAAACGATTTAATGAATATTGATAATTTTATGGTCTTTTTCAATTTGCAGAAGAAACTATGACATTTTTGGTCAGCTGAAAAATTCTGAAAAATGTTTCTGGCATTGACTAAAAATGACACTTTGACCTAAATATTCAAGTGATACATCAATTTATCAGAAAGATACTGCCTAACAATCGCCGCCGAGAGAAAACCAGATCAATTTTTCAAAATTCATCATCAACGCCCCCTACACATCCTCCACCCCCACCACGGGCGCAAACCCACCCGCGCAGCCCCGAAGCCACATACACACACACACATCCCGTACACACAACCGTATTTAGTATCCAAAATTAGTAAATAAAGATGGTGGAAAAGGCCGAGTCGTGTGCCGTGTCGTTTCTCGTTGAACGTCTTACAAAATGAAGTGGAAACAAATAAAGAAAACGACTGACTGGTCATTAACACGACTAGTAGAGCTCCAGTTTGTTTAATTACCTCATAATCGCAAATAATCTTTGCGTAAACACTTGTGAAATAACACGTGAGTCGAAGTTGAAAAAGAGCCGACAAGTTTTTTTTCAATCATAATTTCTCCCACCGACAAACTTGCGAGACTGACAGAGAGAGAAACAGAGACAAGCCAAAAATTCGGAAAAAGGTCCAGTTGTATGAGAGGATAATTTTGCTCCAGAGTTCACGGTAAGGGAAATCAAATTTGTTCTATATTTAGGTGAGCTCGAGATTCTCATTGAGTCGTCGTCGCAGGAAAAATACTGCCTAAAAACTGCTCATTTTAATCTCTCGTACAATTTATCAAGTGAATTATTCTTAATCGCTTGAAGATGTTGGGGATTTGATGATATGTGGGTGGTTTTCACTGCTTGACGACTCAGCATAAGAAAGTTTAGTATTGCTGTTATGCTCATCACCCACACAACCACATATACTGGCCCCCTTTCACCAATTATTTTTATTCAGGATGGGAAATAGAGTGGGATTTGTTTTTTGGTTATTCGCCTCCTGGAGATTATGCGGAATTGACTCTCGGGTTCTTAGGGTAATCCACTGGTCTATCCGGTGTAAGGGCTCAACTAAATATCAGTTGGCTATTTCGGTACTCGGGGAACCTACATACCGATCTTGCTGAGAGATACTCAACGTGCATTACAAGTTTAGAGGTTTTGAGTCGTCAAGAGTATTGACAGTGGCTTGTTTTGAGGGGTTGAGCGATTTTTTTTTGCGAAATTGGTGAAGTAGAGTTCTTTGCTTTATGGATTGGTTTGCAATTTTGTTGAAACCCTCCTCAATATTTTCGGGAGGCTCATAAATCCCTCAGCCCTCGAGATTATTTTAAATTGTATTTTTTTTTCCACTCGAATTGACTGACAGTATATCCTGTAGGACACTTTATGGGCTACCAAAAAGATCTTTTGGTATTTTTATGTTGAAGACTTGATAGAGTCAAATGTGGCGAAATAGAATTCTTTGATTGTTTATGAGCTCGTTCAGAGATTCGTTGATGATTAAAGGGCTTAGGTTCTTGTTGAACTTTAGGAATATTTGTCCTAAGTTCTAAACACTTGGACAATTTCTTTTTTATTCAAAATCAACTTGTTTTCTTTTGTGGGCTCTATAACAAAATTCATGATATTCAAGTTGATATTATTTGACGAGAATAAATTGTTTTTGGCAATGTCAATTTTAATTGACTGCCGGACATTTCGAGTGGGACCTTGATGAGCTACAATTTTTTTTTCTTTGGAAGAAATAATGACAGGATTTTGTAGGTTTACTTAAGGGGTTTCGTAATGATTGGGCCAGACATTGTAAACTCAAAGGCCTCGAATAAATATTATTCTCTTCTATCGCTTATTGACTCTGTATAAAATCGACTTTCAATTGATATTATCTGATGACATTATTCTCTTCATATTTAGGGATAGATATGTTTGGGTATCTAAGCCTCAAATACTCGTGATTTGTCTGCTTTGGGGCGATCTGAGGAGTTTTCGAAAAGATGAGATGAGATGAGATCTGGCAGAATAGGATTGTTTGATTTATGATTTAGGGCTTTGATCATGAGGAATATAATAGGTCCCATGCTTTGGGGCATTTCCTGTTGCAAATTTTGCGAATGTGACAAACACATTATTTCATATTTTTTATCGAGATTATTCACAGCATGAGTTTCAGAGGATTTATGGGTGAGATGAGATCAGACGCGGAACTATTTAATTCACCATCCGTTGTTTCGGTATTTTCTATTTCATCACCATTTAAAGTAGCTCAACAGTTGCACTCCTTTTGAAATTATCTAAAAGCTACAAAAAATCGACTTCAGTTTCCACTATGAATCTTTTAAATTCAGCAAACGAGCTAATAAAAAAATGTCTTCTTATTGTTTAATAGAAAAGGTGAGGAGAATAGTAAAATTTCCTATGGTGTGAACTGGAGTGGTCGATAGAGTATTTCGAAGGATTCAGAGAGGTAGACGAGTCAATGATCCATCGTGCTCAAGCGGAACGATTGACCAATAAATCTATTAGCCAGTCATTCCATATTTAGTCCCTCCAGTGAGTGATGTCATAGCGCCGTGTACGTATGTGATGATGAATATCGTGTGAACGGTCGAAAGAAATGTTGTGGAAAGATCTTTTTGGTATTACAGTTGAAATTCATTTTAATTGCATAGAGAACTCTGCAATAATTGTCTAGTGATATAAAGTGATTTCTTTTCACTGTGAAATTACCCACAAAGATTACCATTCCCCAAATTTTGAATGGAAATGTGAATGTATTCGGTAGTAAATTATGGAACGTTAACAAATATATTTATCTCATTATTCTGGTTTACAAGCAATTTTCTTTAAAAAAAAAAAAACCCCCGATAGCTTACAGTATTTTTATTCTCGACTTACGCAGTGAATAGTTGCTTTTAAAGGAAGAATTTCATCTACGACCGATAAAAAAATTCTTTATCAAATGTTTATCCGCTCGTTTTTATTGGGAATTATAAATGCCCGGATCGTGTAGATATCCCCTTCTTTCCGAAACAATTTGCTTGTGATAAAAGTAAAAATAGAAAATAAGAAGTAAATTTTCCAGCGAATGAGAAACTTGTAAAAAATAGCATTTGAAATTCCTGAGTACATAATAATAATTGTGTGAATCACTTCGAGTGTACCTGTCTGATCGTTATGTGACGTTAAATACGACTGACGTCATCGAGAAGCCAGAATGGTTCTCCTGGTCCCGTCATGTGTTGGGGATATGTAACTGTTAGCATCATTGTTCGCATTTACCACGGAGTATTTTGTGTGACTTTGAGGAAATGAGGTGCTTTCATAAGTTATCGGGGCAATGGAAGCATGTGGGATGGCTCATTAGAATGACCCAGTACCTGCAAACATTCCTCAATTATTATTTTTTTCCCCCTCTCCAGTTATTGCTTTTCTAACATTTTTTCAATTAATAACTTTATTTTGCTCGCAAGGTTGGGTGAACGACGACAATAATTATTTCCTTATCCCTAGAATTACTGTACAACAGGAGAAAATTTTCATTGCCAAAATTAATGAAATATTTCTCAAATAATTTTATAATTCTTTCATTTATCATAATTATTTTATTTCGCAAATGATCCATTTTTGAATTTTCATTAAGGAGAATAGAACAAATAGAATTGGTTCACGTTGTGTTTTGTATTTCTGTCCTCTTAAAAACATTGTTTATTGAATAGTCGTGAAAATGGTTAAGATTGATTTCTAAGATTGAGATTTACTTTATACAAGTAAAAAAATCCAGCAATAGACAAAAAAACACTGCCCGAATATTTAATGATTGTTTCCTCATTAGATTTCAAGTTAGATATATTGAATGAGTTGGCAAAATAGTTTTATTTACGTAACAATTCGGAAATCCAGATATTGTAGAACATGGCATGTTAAATGTCGATCCGAGTAGGTTGTAAAACGTAAATAACACCGTTTGCTACTCAACAAGGTTATGACCTCGACCAAGTAATTCCTCAATGTTTCATTTAATAATTATTCTTTTCTTTATCATTTTAAGCCTGACCCCAGAGAAATGAGAGTCACTAGGACGTCACCCCTCGGTTTAATGCCCACGCGACGGCACTAACCTGACGCTAAAAATAATCGAACGAAATAATCAAGCATCGAGAACAGAAGCCGGTATAAGTCAACTCACACACGTACAGCTTGTAGAATTATTAATCATTATTTTTATTAATTATAGATCGCCGTTTATTGGACGCTTTCATGCTGATATAGCTTGATCATTAGTTAATGATGACTGCTCGACTGCTCTCAAATCTTGATAATTTTAATCACAATATAATTAATTATAAAATTAATACTCAGAGTTTATCGATTATCCAGATCGAGAGAGGATTTTTTCTGTAAAAATCACCCTTTTATTTGGTAATTCTATAGGATTACAAAAAAAATTATTTAACTGCAGAGTAAAATTCAATATCTCCGACAAAAATTATGCAAACGTCCTGATTTTTAGTAAGCTGTAAATAAATTTTAGTGATTATTTAGGTAATTTCTTGCGGAAAACTCAATAAGTTTTATTACGCAGTTGACAAAAAATTATTATTATTCAATTTTAAGAAACTTCTTCATTATAAGTACTGTAGCCATAATTTTCGGAGGATATAAAATACTTTAAAAAAAAATTCAATTAAATTTGTGGAGAGGTACAAGTAATGAGAGGAGGTAATGAATGAATCCCACACGATTCAAAGTTTCTCTTCTCACTAATAGAATTCATCAAACTCTAACAAGGAAAGTTGGCAGCGGTCGTCCTATCATCACTCACTCATTCATATCACGCAACAACTTTCAATTGCTTTTCTTCATTTCGCTCCCCTCGAATCGGCGTTTGATTAAGGAAGATAGATACTACCTTAATTGTTGCACTGAAAATTGAAAGGAAGCTGATCGTAAAGTTAAATCTACCGACAGTGGTAACTAAATGCGATTTAAGGTACTTATTTTCAGTTTTTAATTGTCAGTCGTTATTGTCTATTTATGATGTTCCCCAATTACTAATTAATTTATTCGTCATTATTGACATTTGGAGAACTCTTCCACTTTGCCCCTTCTTGCCTCATAATTACGAGAATTTATCTTGGAAATTTCAGGGACGATGTGTGATGTGTTTCGGATATGTCTGAGAATTCGTCGGGAATTTTTCTATTATCTCGTTTATTTCTCAAGACATGCGACTTTGTCACATGAAGAAAATAATATTGATTGATAAATGAACAGGCGTACTGATCGCAATATATCCCACTTCCCTATAATTCGATTGTCTGGAAGAGATTCCGTCGATTTTCCTCTCTATTCTAGCCCTCAAGATTTATAAGAATTTAGATTAATTTTAGATTTGTAAGAATTTAGAGCCTCTCACGAAATTCCAGGAATTCCTATAATTAGTCCTCGAGTTAGAGTGATTCATGTGACTTTCACGAAAAAATCTGACACGATGCGGCTCTGGACATATGGTCAGACAGCAACAGACACAGATGCACATATGGTTTTTGTTTTTCAGGACTTCTCGCTCCGCTTCACACCATTACTGTATTACTTTCACCTTACCGTGTTTTATATAAACATTAAAATTGGAAGAAAAAGTTGCCAAATTCTGGAAGAAAAAGTCTGAACATTCTGCATCCGGCAGAATTTTTTCCAAATTTTTCCAAATCTTAGTTTTCTCGGAAACAAATGAAGAATTTTGTAAGAAAATTTGAGCATATCAAATTTTCTCAATTCCACTTCTTAAGAACAAATTAACAATTACTTCTACAAAATTTTGTCAATTGAATACTGGTAAATGTAATTTCCGTAATTTTTGGTGAATCTTTTAGTCAAATAATGCATTTGGAATGAAAATTCATAGAGCAAAGATGGCATATTTCGCCAAATTCGATGATTTTTTCGGCTCTCAATTACCCCACAAATATTGTTTAAAGACCTTGAACAAGTCACTTGAAATTCTGGCGTGACTCCATCAAAATGTTGAACGAAAAACGTATCTCGTTGAGTACCAGATTTCAAATGTGTTAGTATTCGTATTGCGAATTTTGTCTGGTGCTGGTTTTCGAAACAAGACCTCTCTACACATGTGTGTTTTAAACTTGTCAGTTCTTACTTTTTTTTTCTCTTTTTCCCTTCTTTCTGTTAGTGTGTAAAAGCCAAGAAGAAACGATAGGGCGACACACGGCGTCTTCTGTGCACCGAAAATAAACCTTCCACTACATTCTCATTCTGTCTTTTCATCTAGGTCCCGATCAGATCGACGAGACGCTTGGCTCGTAGGTTTTACTGATGAAAGATTGAAAAAAACAATTGGAAGAAATAGAAAAATCAGACCGAGAGGTCGAGAAAGGCGTTTGAAATTTGTTGCTCGTTCCACTTCCTGATGGAAATCATTTGACCTTTTTCATTCTTCCATTTTTTTTTTACAAACTTTAATTGAGTGATTTGTGGCATAGTTGCGTCAAATATGTTGGAAAATACCAACAATTGGGCAATATATAGTTCTAATTATTCATTAAAAAATCTAATGGAAAATTCTAGCGAACACGAAAGATAATTTTATTGTCTTTTCATTGAACTGTCTCATAGTTTCTCACAGTTTGAATGTTAAATGAGCCGTCGGTCAGTCTTCTTGTTTGCAGGAGATTGATAAAATAATACCAGAATGTCAATTTTTTGAAGATCGCGACCTTTGAAAACAACTACATTCTGGTTTTTCCACTAGACCCTCGTTCTATATCTTGTCATCCAGATACCGATCAGGTCAATAAGACGTTTAATTCAGGTTCCTGATGAAAGCTGAAAAAAAAAACAATTGTAAACAATAGAAAAAATAAGTGGCTCAGAGGTTAAATTCACTCGCGAAAACCGGGCTCCCATTGAATTTACGAACTTACCTTAAATACTTCTTAATTACATTCAAACTTTAATGCTCCTCTAACAGTGAATTGACAGATATGAGCCAGCGATTTCATCATATCATCGAAAGTTGATTAGAAATTCACCAGAATTGTCAGGCAAATTGTCGAGGCGCTTCTATGCAACTTTACCGCATGTGTTCTGACTAATACTGTAAGATTGCAATACGATTTTTTTCCTGTTGCAGATCCTAAAAATCCTTAAAAATGGTGGTCGGAGAAGCGAGTATACACAATATAATGGGAGGAATGGAGAGCACAGGTGGGGTGCGCCTCCACAACCACAAAAGAAAATTGAAGCAAAGGTAAGAAAAAAAGCGAACCAAATCGTATCACAAACTAATAGGGAACTTGCCTGAAGCTCACGTTTTGCAAATGTTCCTGTGAAGAATATTCCATTTTTATATAATTTTTGTTTTCCATTTCTGACAAATTAATCAGCCTGAATCAATCAGTTAAAATCCTTATTATTATTATTTTTGTTTTCATTAACTTCCCTATATATGATATGATAAGGAAGTTATTTCATTTTTTTTTAATATTCCTTTCATTTGCTCCTTTCGTCAGCTCATTCGCTCCATTCATTCGCTTGTATTATTATTGGGAAACCATTTATTTTCTCAATTAATCAGTTCTCAACGAGTTGTACTACAGCCTCGGTATATGATAATGTTCGGGTAAAAAGCTTGGAAAAAATGATGCAAGTTCCCCATTTAATGAGCCCTACCCTACACCACCTCTTTACACCAGTTCGTTCCTTCTCTCATCAGATTCGATATAATAAAAAAACTGGGTCAGGGCACCTACGGCAAAGTTCAACTGGGCATAAACAAAGAAACCGGTCAAGAAGTAGCGATAAAAACGATAAAGAAATGCAAAATAGAGACCGAGGCAGATTTGATTCGAATACGCCGTGAGATTCAGATAATGTCAAGCGTCCAACATCCGAACATAATTCACATTTACGAAGTCTTCGAGAATCGTGAGAAGATGGTTCTAGTCATGGAGTACGCAGCGGGCGGAGAACTCTACGATTACCTCAGCGAAAGAAAAGTACTCCCTGAGGAGGAGGCCCGTCGAATATTCCGTCAGATCTCCATAGCTGTCTTCTACTGTCACAAACACAAGATCTGTCACCGAGACCTAAAGTTAGAGAACATTCTCCTGGATCAGTTTGGTAATGCCAAGATCGCTGACTTTGGCCTGTCAAATGTCTTCGACGACCACAGACTCCTGAACACCTTCTGCGGTAGCCCTTTGTACGCAAGCCCAGAGATAGTGAAGGGAACTCCTTACCACGGTCCCGAGGTTGACTGCTGGAGTCTTGGGGTCCTCCTGTATACCCTTGTTTACGGTGCCATGCCCTTTGACGGCTCCAACTTTAAAAGGCTCACCAGACAGATATCGGCGTCCGATTATTTTGAGCCCAAGTGCCCGTCCCCAGCGTCTCCACTCATCAAAGACATGTTGACAAAGTGTCCATCGAGACGAGCTGATATCGAGAGGATATGCTGTCATTGGTGGGTCAACGAGGGATACGATCAGAACTGCCTGGATATCGCTGAAGAACTGGCCGCTCAAACCCCAGTGAGACTTGACCTGCTGCTGTCGCTGGTACCGCAGTCGGCGAGTGCAGATAAGTTGGTTGTGGGAGATCCCCGGCCGGAACTACCTGTCAACATGTCATCGGAGACTCTGGTGCCGACGAGATGTCACTCTGTTGGAAGTCTTATGGAGCTGGACAGATCGACTGATGATAAACTGAGGGACATTGTCGAGGGGATGGAAGAGGAGAGGACATCAGCGACTGGTGAGACGAAGCGGAAATTGGAGCTGACACCTTCGATGGAGGAGACTGTCGCTGCTGGAACTAAGAAGAAGGAGAGGTCCAGAAGGAAGGAGAAGGATGGAGAGGAGAGAGAGCCTAGGGCTTACAGATCGTCTTCCAGGCATCATTCGGCGCCGATTGGGGCGGCCATCACTGAGGAACCTATGGAGGTTGATCTGAGAGATCCAGAGTCTGCTGATGCACTATTGGAAATACTCAAGGAGGCGCAGGGGACTAAGGAGAGGAGTAAAACTCCAGTTGTTGGGGATGGGGGGCTTGGTGGGGAAGCTAAGCCGGTGGTTAATAATTTAGAGGAGAAGTTTGTGGGAGAAAAGAATCCGAGGGCTTCGGTCAAGACAAAACAGGTTGAGAAGGAGAAGGGAAAGGAGAGAAAGGAACAGAGTCAAAATGTTGGAGTTTGGGAGGCGAGAGAAGCTGGTGCTGAAACCCTGGGTAATAGTTTAGGAGATAAAGTACAGAGTGAAGGAAAGATATTAAGGAAGGAATCTTCTGTGGATGAAGAGGCTGCTGTGGGGCCTGTCAAACCTACGGAGAGGAGGAGGTCCAAGATATTTGAGACTGCTGAGAAGTTTAATCAATTGGCGAGTAGTGCATCTATGGAACCGGACAAAGCAAAGAAGATATTTATACCGGGGGTCAATGTTGGCGGGGCGAAGAGAGCGTTCGAGAGGAAGGCTAGCCTGTCATCGATTACTCCGCCTGTGGTTGGCAAGCAGAATGCCAAGGTGATGATCGATGTGGCGGGGGAGAAGAAACAGGGCAAGGTGGAGGAGAAAGTTGGGGGTTGTGAAAGTGAGGGACTTGTCAAGACAGGCGATCATCAGGAGGAGGAGCGGAAACGGGAGGAAGAGAAAAAACGAGCTGTGGATATAATCTCAGGTGAGAATGAAGGTTTGATGAAATTAATTGCATTGCTTGGTTGAGAGAGAGAGAGAAAGGGAGAGAGAGAGAGAAAGAGCAATTTTGCCGATATTCAAAATTTTACTTCTTGATTTCAGGTGCCCTGGGCAAGCCCCCAATAAAGAAGACCTTGAACGGATCATCCCCACTGACTCCCCAAACCCCAGATCCCAAAATACTCGGATTAAAGATCCAAGTGGGTCCAAATGACGTGAGGAATGCAACAATCTCAGTAACAACTCCAGTAGATGAGAGATATCCCGAGTTCGAGGTAACCTCTGGCAAACCAGTGATGGATCATTCGCTCACTACATCCCCAGGATCGAAGAGCCTGGAGACTTCTCTTTCGGAGGAGCCAACCATGTCAAGCAAGATGGAAATAACTCTGAAGAGTGCGACCCTCCCGAGGCAGAGGAAAACTAGCAAAGCTGAGATTATTTTGTCTGGGTTTAAGCCCCCCTTCAAGTCTGAGCTCGAAGCGAAAATTGACGCCTTCCACCCCCAGAAATTGAGGACTCAGAGATCAGAAGTTGCTTTCCCAGTTGCTAGCGTTGTCCCCCAAGCCAGCAGATCTGTCAGTCTTGAGCCTGAGAACTATGGAAAATCCAATATCAAGGAGAGAATTATTCCCATTTCTGTGGAGGGTGGACAACAGAGCCCTCCACCTCATCCGAAGCCGCCGATGCCCCAGAGGTCGTTGTCCCAGAAGTCTGGCTCTCTCTCTAGGCAATCGACTGCTGATTCTGACACTGATAGTGCTCTTGGGTCGACTGTCGGCCCCGAACCCATCAGGAAGAGCCCCAGGGAGTACATAATTCCCATCGCTGTTGAAGGGGGTGGCTATGTGACTCCTAGGTCAGGGAGTTTGGAGCCAGAAAGCAAAAACACCACTCCCACCAGTGTCAATGCACCCAGATCGAAATTCGGGAGACCCAGGAGAATGGGTTCTCTGCTCTCTGATGCTAGTGAGGATGAGTCGCCGTTCTCAACTCTACACAGGTAAATCAACATTTGGGGATGTGGAAAATGGCTCTATTAATTTATCAATGTCCGAGCTGCAGAAAAACCAAACAATGTCAATTCTAGACTTATAATCTTTTGTAATTTTCTCATTAGATAAATAACAAAAATGCTGATTTACTCACCCCCTTAATTTAAATAACAAAATCATATTCTAGGGATAGCGATCATCTTCTGCAGAGGCACATGCACCGTCTGAGGAGTTCACGCCCCTCGAAGCAAGCACCAGAGCATGCAGACAGTCTCTCCTCAGGGGAAGACGACGACGATGATGGTTTTGAGTTACTCACAGCTGAGAATTTATTCTCAACTCTATTGTCAAGGGTCAGAAGTCTAACCCAACGTCTGAATGTCGATGACAACAGGGGCACCGGCTTCCCCAGGAGTAGATTGCTTGACAGATTGGGATCCAACTCCTCTCAAGGATTTTGGGGACTACACGAACCACTCTCAAGGTATTCAAATATTTCACTTGTCAAATGAACATATAGTTCCACATTAATTGAATAAATAAAGTTCTTGTTAATCATTCATTCATCATTCATGAATTCTAACATTTTCCTTCATCCGTGCAAGCTACGAGTGCTTCAGTGAAACGGAGATAATTACAACGTGAGTCAATCAGTGAAGAAATCTAATTCATCAAAATACTTAGAAGCATTGTTCGCTATTTTTTCGACTAGCGTCACTTTAATTTTCATCTTTATTCACGACTTGATGTCTTACGGTAATTCGAAGAATCTATTAATGTATCTTGTAGCATCAGAGACCACTGCACTGGTGTTTGAAACTCCAAAACACTGTTTTATCGTTTCTGAGCACATGAGCGTATTGAATCAGTTGGGGCATAGAAATAAAGTGAGATCGAGATACTTGAGGTTCACTGAATATTCTGTTCAAGTCAACTGCTTCCACTCGAGCACGTTTTATCCATTCCTATCAATGCACGAGCTTATCAATCTCGGTTGAGTAGACTAGTTACGCTATTTTTGGAATCAATTAAGTCACGACACACTCGATTATGCTGCTTTTCATCTTTACTCTCTGGTGTGTTTTTGGGAAAAAAACAACTTGAAGGCAATTCCACAATTATTTTTGTTGTTCTTTCTTTTAAAGTTAATCAACTTTAAACTACTTCTTTTGAAAAAAAAAATTGAATTAGAAATTTTGAAAATAAAATTAGGGAAATTTGTAGCAAACACATTTGTAGTAAAAAAAAATATATATATATTGCAGGAGAGAAAAAAACATTTGACGTAGATGCAAAGACTACTAATTGGAAAATAGTGAAATCAATTACTAAAGATTATTATCTGTTGTATTTCAGTTTCAAGTCGATAAATGAATAAATACAATTTGATTTGATGAAATAGTGTCCAGCTCTGCCTGAAAATTGAATGAACTCCTTTCTTGGAACCACTTCAGTATTAGAATCCATCAATTGCAGCGGAGAAGAAGTTAATTTGCTGAAATCATTTTACAGGCGAATGACAGAAACCCCGTTCAGACGCTCCACAAGTCGTGACATTGATAGATTTGGTAGAAAAGATTCAGTAATGTCGTCCAATCCTGATACTCCCAACAGCCTCGGCAGGAGTACACCTTCTCGTGAAAGTATGTTCGATGCTGGATCCTCTAACACCCTGCCCAGAGGTAAGAGCGTAAGACACGTTAATTCATCTAGTATTTACGGTGGAACTGATTTTTAAATTGAAGAGTTTGGGATTCAATTTAATCTCAAAGTTGTCTCCTTAAAAAAAATCAAATATTTTCACAAATTTTCAAATGTTACTTCTGAAAAATTAATTAATAGTATATTGTGCAACTAGTGCGTAAAGTAGCACTTTTTCGCATGAGTTGTGCATCGCTTGCACGAGTGGCCGGCGAAGCCGGCCACGAGTGCTAG